>VUQK01010921.1:24911-55867 GCA_015106715.1 Bujurquina vittata | reverse complement strand
ATTTTTTTTTTTTTTTTTTTTTTTTTTTTTTTTTTCTTTTTTTTTTTTTTTTTTTTTTTTTTTTTTTTCCTCACCCCTTTTTTTTATATATAAATATTTTTAAAAAAAAAAAAAAAAAAAAAAAAATTATGTTAACTTAATTATTTGGAAGGAAAAACAAAGCACAAAAATCATAAAAGCATAAAAACGTCACATCCAATGGACATTTCCGACAACCAAACGCAGAATAATTACGACACAGATGCGTACTTGCTGTGTCTAGATAATTGGATTAACCGACTACCTCACTGGATTGTGTTAAGCACTGGTGCACAAAATGCTATGATAATGAAGCGAAACAAGGCTGGTTATTATAAATAAATTATTTTCTTTTGACAGAAAACTGAAAATAGGTCTTGTGTTAGGATAACAAATAGTTTGCTTAGAGCTAAAAATATCTAGAACACAAAGCGCGCCTTCTTATGGGTACCTACCAGGCATGTTGCAAAGGGGAAAAAGTAGAGCAGGATTTCAAGCGTGTTCCTCTGCACCAAAGTATTTGAATCTTGCAGAGAAAGACCAAGTGACTTCACCTGCAGACAGAAGAAAGTTCAGACAGCTGATGGCATGAACTTTAAAAATTAAGGGGAGGGAAAATGACAGGAATTGCACTCATAAATAAAGATTTCATGTGTGAAGGAGGACAAACGCAGGCACTCACCACTACACGGTGATCGTAGCCTAGCATGTATGATTGTTGGCTCAGTGAGGCCATGCGGTCAAAATGTGTGACTATAAAGACGGACGCAGGCAGTCGCACCATAGGGGTGACCAGCATGCTCCCCCACAGGGCACCATAGAAGACCTGCTGACCCACCAGGAGTGACAACTTGACCAGCAGAGCATCAGTCCTTGATAGCAAAAGGGTACAAAGTGGAAACAACTCAGTGACATGCACTCAGCAACATGCCCAATTATAAATTTCTATTTCTATATTGCAGTCAGCAATGTCACAGCAATCTGTCTGGCCATAAATCTCCACTGTAATGTATTGTAATTGTAATGTAAGTAATGATTAGTCAGTACACAATCCTGTGGAGCCCAGCGACTCAGAACATAATTTATAATGATGAAACATTTGCCACAAATTAAGTGATGAATACTTTTTGACTGTTTTTTTTTTTCTTCTGTCTACATACACTGCTGTGGACATTAGCACAAAATAAACAATTTTAAAAAAGTGGCATTCATGATAAAACTCAAACTGAAAGACTCACTCTATTGCAATAGGTCTGTATAAGAGTTGAGATCCAAAAGTATCATGACTGCATCCATAAAAAGCAAAGCTTAATTTATTTAAATATTGTTGTTGTGTACTTTAAAGTTACATCCTTTTGCAACAATTCACCACTTCCAGCATACTTGCTATGTTTTGATCATTGCCTAACGAGGCGACTGCTTTCAGTCTGAATTTCACGTTGCAGGTAATGAGATCCGGTGAAGGGTGGGGGTTAGGTGGTGAGCGATGATTGTGCTGGTGTGGCAAAAAAAAGAAAGAAATGTGAGCAGGAGCAGGATGTCACATGGGTGGTTTGCACCAAATGTTCTCCCTCAGACACCTCAGGTAATTGCAAACTTCAAGGCAGTCATCCAAATGTAGCAGTAGTGCTAGTAGCAGTGAATGACTGCACAAGGAGGTAAATTTCAAATGAAAAACAACCAAACTTATATCGTGTGTGGGTTTGTTTGTTTTTCTTTTTAAATAGGTGTAGATTTGAAATATTGGATAGCATTTTATTACATAACTCCAGAATTACATTGAAGCTACTTTCAGCTGCTACCTCATTCACAAGAAGCTGCCACAGCAGGCAGCTCCGGATGAATGATTTGTCAGACTTTTTATGTACCGGTATTTATTTTTTACGCAGGATGCCTTTCCTGTATGCTATCTCAATGGGATTTGTGTCTCCTTCTGGGACTGAAGGCTTATGCTTGTTAGATGAATGTGTAAACCACTACACTACATTATCACAGTGCAAAAAGAACATGTCTTGTAGCTATTAAAAGTGAAATTCTGGAAGACTGAGATCATCTTTCCCTATTTTTTTATTAATTTTTTTACAATAAAAACAGCATATGTTGCATACCTATCATAGACCTCCAGTCCTTCTTCCAGGCCTGGTAGGAGACCTGTTATGAAAGCCTGAAGACTAGGCAGCAAAGCCTTCTGCAGCGGGAGATAGTAACGCTCATACAGTGTCAGCAGGACAGGCTTTACTGCCATGGCTGCATGGCCCAAAAGTGGGAACAATCCTGAACTAAAAACACAAAAGCACACACACATGTTAACTTAGAAATTCTCTATAAGGTCTTAATTTTCCTTTAAGGATTAAAGTTGGGGTTTTTTTCACCTGTAAATGAATAGATCCTTGGCTAGCCATTTTGTTCCAATGATTTTGAAAATGACCTCATAGGTCTCCAGGGCCTTAAGGTGTACACCGCTGGGCAGGGCCGGGTGCAAACACTGAGCCAGACGCTTCCCTATGATCAGCCTCTTGGGCAGGAGTGAGTATCGCAGATTACTCTGTAGGGCCTGTTTCAAAGGAAGCGAATATAATGAGAAAACTGTGTTTGCTGTACTCCAAAGAGTTAACATGATGTGCGAGAATCTGTCAAAACATGATCCCCCCCCAATGTCATTTACAGTTTTATATTTATCAGGTAAATTTCTCCCTCAGATTCCAGCTGTTTGACACACGCAGACACTCCAAAGTCAACATCTGCTCAACAAGTAAAAATGGACAGTGACACGTTTATTGCTAGTTGTTAAGCTGTTAAACAGATAGGGAAACAAGGTAATATGGAAACAAGAACTGACACATAACTACAGGGAACTGAAAGACAGGTAGCAGCTGTGAAACAAAATATCACCACCACAAAGTACCGCGAAGTAAAAAAAAAAAAAATCGCTGGGCATTCGGACTGTACCTTATTGAGTTTTCCCAGGGATGAGATGAGATCTGCCCACTCACTTGAAGACTCAAAGTTTCGCAGCGCTTTCTCGATGACTGCCGCATAGCTACGGTAACGGTAGTCATTCTGCAGTCCTAACTCCTCAGGATCCATGATACGTTAGTCTGATCCCAGCATCTTCAGCGTAATAAGTCTGGTAAGATAAAAATAAATAAATAAAATAAAATATGCTGAGGCAAATGAGAGTTTTTGAGGAAAAAAGATAAATAAGTAGCAGCATAAATGCGTGTGAAACCTGCTGGATATCCTCTGCCTCTGAGGCTGGTTTATTCCAAATAAAATTATCTAATTAGCTCTGTTCACTGACATGCACACGCTCTGAGGCAACGCAGACAAATGCCCTCATTCATGACTTGTCAGTGTTTGGCTGTTTGACCTGTCTCTCAGTCTGAGGAGGAGGAAACTTTCTAACACGAGCTGTGCAGCCCTGCAAGCACAGCCGGAGAAAAACAAGCTACCAGCTGAGCACAAAAACACACAAAGGGATCAACTTTGTGTCTGCCTTGTCTACACTAAAATTGGGAACAGCATTAATTGATTTTGGGCCCTCTGGGAAGCAAAAAAGAAAAAAAAATGGGACAAAATTGCAGCTCACTCAGCTTTTAAGGTCAGAATAGAAAACTTGTTAGCAAACAGTGGCCTCTTAACACATCCTGCAGACACAGAAGAAGATTACATTTTTATTTATTTATTTATTTTTAGGAGTTTGATTTTGAACCACCTGTTGAATAAATACACTCATCTTTCAGCTGTGTTTCAGTTTCAACCAACTCTTGTGTTGAGGGAAATTTCTGGCCCTTTGGCTGCTTAATGCTCCACTAGTTTTCTTTCTTTTTTTAAAATTTCAACTACACAAATGTGACATTTATTACCTACCTTATTTTTGAGGAAAAGACAGTAGTTAGTGTATACATGTGCATGTTATGCATTTGAATGTAGCTAAACAAAGGGATGGGTGGAGGGGGTGGGGTGGGAGGCAGGATTAGAGAAGCACAGACATCTGGTCTCCCTGTGGCTGATCTAAGAGGGTTTTACCCCTGTAAACACCCCCCCCAGCAGCACGTGTTCAGGACAGCAATGTATTCATGGGGAAATCACGTGCCATTCAGAGATATATAAAATCGAGACAAATGTAGGAATTGAGTGAAACAATCCAATCCCAATAAAAGGCAAAAAAAAGAAAATCTACTTAAACTGCTCTACGTACAACAGAATATTAAAGGCCACCATTGAAAAGAGACAAACCCAGTTCTAGACCCGCTGAATGAGGAAGTGGAAGAGAGACAGCGGTCTCCTGAGGCCCCGGGTCCTCAGATGGGGTCATTACATTTTGGCTTTTCTGCACCTTTCACTTCACTGTGATCAAGAAAGTGTTTTATACTTTGTTAGACCATAGAGAATGCATTGAGTTATGCTATACAATCTTCCACCATATGAGGACAAACGTTTTGGTTTCAATAATTTTATTCATGTGGTTTGTTTTATTGTTATTTTTACTGTTATTTATTCAGACCCAGGACCAGGGATGAGCAATTAATTCTCCCAAGGGGCCACATGAGAAACTGGGACTGTTGTGGAAGACTGCACCAATAAGATGAACTCAGTTCTGTTCAATATTATCTTATTTTTTATAAGCTTATTAGTGCAGCCCTTGGGAAAATGAATTGCCCACCCCTGCCCTGGACAGATCACCCCTCTGCCACAGGGCTTACACAGAGATAGGCAACTTATATTTACACCTGCGGCCAATTTTAAGAGAAGCCCTAGCTGGATGGTGGATTCGAACCCAGGACATTCCTGCTGCAAAGCGGCAATCACCGCACCACAGTGCTGCTGACAATACACACTGGGGATTTGGGCAATTTAAGTACGGTTGGTAGTACGCAGAGCTTTGCAGACCCACGTCTTCATGTTGTAGCTGTGTACTGTCAGTTGAGGACAGAATATGTGGAACAACTAATATAATTGTGGCTACTCTTGTTTATCTTTGTGCAGTCGTGGCTCTTTAGTTTGGGCCTGCAGAGAGGACAGAAGTCATAAAAAAGTATTTTTTTTTAAAACAATCAAGTGACAGTGTTTCTCATTTGAGCCTTTTGTGGTCTTTCTTTCTTCCTCTTTGTGGTGAACTCTGCTGTCACTCCCTTTCTGCTTCAAGTCAACTTTTCAACCAACTGGAAAACGAAGTATGGATCACATCATCACAGTTGAGAAATGCACTGTCTTTGTATGGTCCAAAATTCCCACAATCCTTCTCTCTACATAGCCAAAACACTACGCAAAATGCCATCAAGGCAGGTTCTTCACTTAGTCTAATGTCACACAGAAATTAGCATTAAGCGCAATCAACTGAGTGAGACACTTTAAAGATGTAAGAGTGTCCTGCAGTGGTACCAGGGTTGCTATGTGACCTCAGACATTGCCATTTCTGCAGCGTACATTAGTGACAAGAAGATACAGGCCGCTCATGCGCTAATCTAAAAAATGGTGACATCCCCTTTTTGTTTTTTTTCAAACTATAGCGCGCACTGACTCTTATCTCTGCACCCTCAGTATGTGTGATCAATGGCACGTGCATGTGACACATGCCCTGTTTGCAAAGAGTTTTCTTTAGTTATGTATCAACATGACAGCTATTACAACAGTCTTTCATTCATTATTTGTGAAACCAACACGGTTTGTAAAATCCAGGCTGTCACTGAGGGATTATACTGTAGGTTTCAAGGTGTTTTTCTCCCCACAAACAGAACTTATATTAAGACAAGTCTAAACATTTGCACCTATTTGCAATGTTTTTATTCATACTTCTTCTTGCAACTACTCTGTGTCTCTCTCTCTATCTCTTTCTCTGTGTGTGTGTGTAAAAACACGTCAGAATCACAAGTGACAGGTTGATAATCAAATTGCGCAGTTCAGGCAGAATAAAGTTTACATTCTCACTTCCTCATTGTAACTATCAGCAAAACAGCAAGTGCGATAAAACCGCGCATTTCTACAGGCACAGGAGTGTGTGTGTGTGTGCGTGTGTGCGTGTGTGCTTTGAGGGTGGACACACGCACCAAGGCACACAACGAGCCCCGTCAGCTGACTGACACCACCACTACAACAGGCTTTAATGGGATGGTGCTGGCTGATGATGAGGGGGGGGGGGCAGTGGACGCAGCATGAAATGTGGCCAAATAACAGTGGGCTGCAGCAGCCTTTAGCTTGTAAGTACACTGTAGCATCAGAAGCTACAGATTACGTAACAGCACGGCTTGACCACAGGCTGCATGATACTATCAGTATCTGAATGGCTAGGAAAGACATTTAGTAGTCAAATGTGTTTTCCCCTCACTGTTACAGCATTCAAATACACAGGCAGCCAATTTAAAAATAATAAAAGAGCAGGATTTTCATTCTCAACGTCAGGAGATTTTTTTGTGTGTGTGTGTTTTGTTTTTGTTATAATAATACAGCACATACCAGACAGCACATAACAGAAAACCAGCTAGCTACGTGGTGCATGAATGACTCACCGACTGAGAAACCAACACAAGCCGCGCGGGGACACGCTCGCGTCAAAACACTCAGACACGAGCGACAGACATCCCGGTCCTGATGGTGCATCCTCCAGGCAAACGCCACTCAAAGAAAAAAAGGATGTGTGCGTGTGAAAACAACCATTCCCGCAGCGCCAGGGTTCACAGTCACAACGGGGCGGGGATCCACTCTGCAGCTGATCAGCTGATCCACAACCAGCCGCGGAGGCGAGACTCACTTCCTCACAGAGACGAAGGGGTGGGAGCGGGGTGATTGTAGTCAGTAAAGCAAATGTTTGCCTTTTTAGTATCATGAAGAAAAGTCAATAGAAGAACGAATGTGTGCCAATTTTCCAACTGGAACAAAATTAAATACTTTGGGCAGTTATGAAATTGGTGTGTAGGCATTACTGCAATTTGATCGTCCCCCCTGATTTGGTATATTCCAGGATGTGCCATGTTTACAAACCTCTCACCTCACTGCTAGATAGCTGACAGTGGGGTGCGTTCAGGCAGTTTACATCATCAAGGAAGGTTTTCTAACCGAGTGACGTTGACCCGGAAGTATGCGCGTGGCAGCCATAAGAATCCCCCAAATACTAAAGAAAGGATTTTCAATGCTTCCTTTATTACCTCCTTTAGCATAGGATTTTTTGAGTAAATGCTGCCGTCCCATCAGCGACCATCCATGAAAGCGATGGACAAACCTGACAGACGCACATCATGTGTATCAGCAACAGGATAAAGACGCGCAGCTGAACTCTGAACATCAGACTGTTGGAAGAAAATCAGTTTCTTGTTCAAGGGCCTTCATTGGTAATTTCAGCTGCTGCGTTGCAGTCTTTAGGAATATCATAAAATATTATTTTTATTTATTTATTTATTTTTACTTTGGGTCAGCTGTGTTAAGTGATGGACTGAGAAAATTTTACTTTGGTTATAGAAATCCTAAAGAGTCCACACTGGATCACCTGTGCAGCAGAAACATATAGGAGAGGTGTATTTTAATTTTATTTTATTTTATAGGCTATAGGACAGATTTACTAAACAAATTATTATGATGCCGTAGTCGTGGTCTAAGCTACTAACAGTGCGCTATAATTTATAGACAAAGTTCACTTCACTACTTTTATCATGAGCAGCGCAAAGTGGCTCCTCAGAAACCAGCTGACATCATGAGGGAGAGAGTGATGTAGGCCTACTAACAGTGTAAGCTCGAGTTTTACGCATTGGTTTATCTCGGAAAACATCGTGGCAATTCAGATAAATGAGAGGAGGATGAATGAGAATAAGTATGTTTTATGTAAGGGATTATTCTTCTGCTAGAAATGCTAAGCACTGTGCGTGAGGTCCTGATGACTGAGACTCAGAGGAGAGCTGCATTATTAAAAACTTCAAACTTGAAGTCTGTCTGTAACAGATATCTGTACCACGCGAAGAAGAAAACCAAACATTTACCTTCAAATCACGAGTTGTCCTCATGTTAATTATGATACTGTGCCACAGGTAAATGCGCGCATCCTTCTGTTTTGTCCGCAACGTATTGCAACATTCGTCACAGTCCCAATAATAGCTGCATTTTGACAGACATTTCACTTTTATTCGTTATAGTCAATCTGAGAAAAAGACAGTTCAGAGCTATCCACCCAATGTGCCAATTACGCGCTCGTTCTGATGACATCTCCCCTCTCATTCCTAATAAACAAACACGCCTAGAGGAAACCATCAGATCCACAAGGCATGCCATTTTAGGCGTTAGAGTTCGCGCAATTTACAGCAATATGCGTGTGGCAAATGTTAATAAATTAATTTTGCGCAGTTCATTCTAATATTCTGCTCTTGTAAGGAAAATTACCCCCACCCACAACTTTCGGTCACAAAACTGACAGTGCCTCTGGCAAGCCTGTAGATTTTGAAGTTTTTAATGTACAAAAAAAAGGCATTGCGCTCTGCAGACGCACACCTTTAGCAAATTTTAGGCTATTGGTGGGCAGAAATGTCTTTTGGTATTTACTGTCTTCAACATGCAAACATTTTCCTATGTTAAAAGTTTTATTGAAGAGACCAAATGCTTGGGTTGTTGTTTATTAGCCTTACTGAAATGAATTTCCCAAATAAGCTTTACATGCTTTGCATTATATTCTGGAAAAACAAAACAAAGATGCCACTACCGGTATATCTGAGGTAGGCCAGTAATAGTGGCCAACAGATAAATCAATCAGGTTCTAATTATTACTACAGTGTTTTTGTAAGCATTGCTTTTCTGTTTAGCAGTGGGGTTTACTGTAATCAATTCTTTTATATTCTAAGTCATCTGTTTTAAGAGTAAGAGTGTGAGTGTGAAAAGTATATAAATTCATTTGAGAGCAAAGTACATTTTTCATGTTGCGAAAGCTGAAAGATACAGAACAGGTTATTTTAGAAACAAATACATTCAAATAAAAGTGCTCTGCAGGGAATTTTCTTTTAATCTCATCAGCTAACATAAACACCAATATATACAGCCAGATTTTAATTTAAAACAGTAAATATAACAGTAATGTTATATTCCATTTAGGTACTCCACTTTCACTCCCTGATGTAAGCTCTTTTCCCATTTTGACCTCTCACAATAACAGAAGAGGTGTCTGTATAATCAATGGTGGACGGTGCTGGCCTGCTGCCTCACTGTCAGCCTGACGTGCCTTACTAAAACATTTGAATATAATTATTTTCCTGAAATTTCATGATGGAAATTTGCTGTTGCAGGTAATACACTCTGCATTAGAAGTTGTAAAGTACACCAGTCCATACATTTACATTTATTTTGTAGGTATAAAACCTCAAAGCTTTAAGAATCCTATTTTTTTCTAGCTGCCTACTGCAGACCACCACACGAAAGTATACGAACGTATACAGCTTCATAAAAAACCCATCTGAGGTTTCTGCGTTTCCTCTTGAATGTGACTTTCACTTGCTGAGGTTCCCTTTGTAGTTATTTATGTGTCGGGCCTTAGTATTATTATTTTTACCTTAATATAAATTTAAACAGACTCTCCAGATGTGATTTAGAATCTAATTACTGTTTATGGTGAGGACTACACAGAGTAAGGTATACCTCCAAACATTAAGTCTGCACCAGCCTCTCCCGAATGTGAGACCTTCCTATCCCTGCTTTATATCTGTTACATCAACACCCCCCACACACACACACCACTGGACAAACACACTGATTAATGAAAATTATGTATTATATTATGTATTACATAACAAGTCTTAACTGTAACTTGTGCAGTTATGTAATGGCATTTCTTTTGCGGATGCTTGGACATGTTGAAACCTGCCAGTGCACGATCACATCTGTAGATGGAGCTCCTGTATCTGCAGACGTTTTTTTAATCTCCCACTAATCTGACTGCCATCATTAAAAGAGCCTGACGATGCTGCAGCAGTACAAATGAAGTATTTTAAATACTGCAGTTTTCCCATATTGCACATTTGCACAAGGGACACACGCACACACACAATCTTGATATCAGACGGTGGATGTTTTCAAATGTTACATCATGAACATAGAAAATGATTTGTAACTCCGTTGAGCAACATCTGATAAGAGTCTAGGCCGTAACACTTCTATAGGCAGTAAAACCTCAGCTTCTGTGCATGCTGATGTGTGTGAAAGTGTAAAGATCTGATCATTGTCACTTACAGTTTGAAAAGGTTTGCTTAGGCTTTATTCTTTGTCATGTAAAGATTAAATTAAACACATCAGCTTCAAAAGTAGTGCTTTGTTTTGAACTTTCTCTGCTGAACACACAATTTTAAAAATAATTTTTTTAAATTTGTTTTTTAGAAAATAGTATTTTAGCAGATGCACTTCTAACATATCTTCCAGAGTTTTGGGATATTTTTTTCTCTCAGTTTTAGAATATTTGATATATTAATGGTGATTTAAATAGCTTATTATTGCCAAAAAGACATTGCAAAAGTAGATGTAGAGGAGGTGAAAGTAGATACCTGGGGGTCAACAATCCAAAGCAACACACAGTTCATATGAGAAGTGAAGAAGAGAGTGCAATCAGGGAGGCATGGGTGGAGATGAGTGTCAGAGGGTGAAGGAGAGACCTTCTATGATGACTAACAAAAAGACAGGAGCCAGAGCTGGAGGTGGCAGAGTTGAAGATGCTACGATTTTCATTGGGAGAAACCAGGGAGGACAGGATTAAATCTGAATAGATCAGGGCAACAGCTCAGGTCGAGTGGTGTGACGACCAAGTTAGAAAGGCAAAGCTGAGATGGCTTGGACAAGTACTGAGAAGGTTCATGGATGCAGTGAAGGAGGCAGATGATCCACTGCTGTGACCCCCTCAAGCAGGGAGCAGCCAAAAGAAAAAGACACATTTTCCTGCTGTAAATAGATGAATGCTGGCCATTATTTGCTTGACACAGTTCCCACTTCACCTTGATGTTGGCACACAGAACAAAACTGTTTTTTTTAATGATGAATCTCCACCCACATATTCCTCCTGTCATTAGTAACTTTGGGTGTGTTGCAGTGAACAGCATATGTTAAATATGTTTTGGTAGAAAGACATTTGAAATAAAGTGTATTTTACCACCACAATTACTTGTACATGGAGTCTGAGTAAGATGATCGTTCTGTAGATCTGAAATCCGAAGACCTTTTTATCTCATGTGGAAACCAGTGAGCAGCTGTTTATCAATAATCGCTGGATTTGGAGGCGGCTCAATTTGGCCTTTACAGCTACGCAGCACTAGAGGGCATGGGCCAACTTTTATAATAGAAAATCTTTTTATAGGCTCGTTGTGACAAAGCATTATATACTAATGGAAAATAAGTCTAATAATAGGAACGCTTTATATGGGCTTAGTGAGAAAACCCAGTATTGGAACTCACTCACTCACTGTGCACCAAAAGCGGAAGAGTGATAAACATGTTGTTTGTTGTGTACACACAGTTCACGTAAAGTTCTGCGATATCGTCAGGCTATTTTTAACATTAAGATTTCTGAGGGGACTATGAAGGCTAATTTCAAAAGCTTTAGCTTCTGTTTCCTTTCTTGAAGTTGGATTTTGAGCTCTGCGCTTTGTGTTATAGTTTCGCTATAGAAGCCAGCTTGCATTCAAAGCGTAGTACTTCCACCCCCATGTTTACCAGTTTTCATGATGCTATAATCAACAAATGCTGCCCCTTTTCTCTCTAAACATATCTTTGGTGATTCTGGCTCATTTCAAACTTTATGTGTCAGCAGTGCTTGTTTTCAAAACGACTCTGGCTTATTATTGTTTTAAATATGTCAGACACTGACTTCTGTGATGAAATAACAGATAAACATCCTTGTGGGGAGGTTTGCATTGGCTTCCTGCCCAACAGGCTCGCAGTTGTTCTTAGTCTTCTGAATCTTTGCTACCCTTCCATAGATCCCTTTAACAGGCAATTATTAATGACAGTTAACTTCATTTTTGATCTTTAGTCAAGCTTAGAAAGGCCCAGGGTTGCTGACTGTTGCCATGACGTTTGAAGTTTTAAGAGAATTTAGCAGGGTCTGAAAGCATCATCAGCTGACTCCTAAGGACAAGTCAGTTAAGGTCTGGCATGTTAATGAAGTTTTGTGTGTTTTACAAGTTGAAGGCCCAAACTTTTGCACATGCCACAATTACTTCAATAGAAATACATATTATCAACACAATTTTGATTCAAGGCCTTCTCTAGGTTTGTTGAAGCAGGGTTTGTATTTACAAATATTCACTTGGAAATTAGCAGATTGCTCCATTTGTGCACAAAAACTTTGCACACCCGTGCACCGTCTCTAAGTACTGAATTAATTAGAACTATCGTTTTTCAGCTAGATCTGTGTCACTTTCACTTTATTCAGTCAACCCCCAAGGATGATATTTTCAGAGTCTCTGTTTGCTAATGCAAAAATAAAGTAGTTAGAGGGGAAAGAGTTGATTTATTCTTCAATTTAGTTTTTGCTGAAGACTCTCTTTTCATTTTCCTCTCTAATTGTTAGAGAAACACTGTATCTCAAAAACTTCTACACAGACTTCCTAATGTGACATGTTTACACTGTCTGCCTTATACCTACAACTTGTTACTCATATATGAGTAACAAGTTGTAGGTATACATATAATATACATATACAAGTTATAGGTATACAAACTTCTTTATAAAGAAGTTTGTAATTCTTGCATACACTCTGTAATTTAAGCTTAACCAAACTAGCAAATGGGAAACTTCTGTGCCCTTTGGCCTGCAGGTGACTCCACAACAACACAATAGATTCAAACAGAATAGAATACAATAGATCTTTATTGTCACTGTTTAAAAAAAATAAAAAATAAAAAAGACAGTTTAGCAGCTCTACGAATGACAGCAAAAGAAAAGAAAATATCCAAAAACATTAACACAAATGAGGCATTATACACAAAAGTAATAGTGCAACATGATATTAATATATGGCGCAAAGTGACAGGGGTTTAATGCACTTCCAGTCCTTGGACTAGCAGTTTATTAAACCTCAGTCTTATGCATCCACTGCCTGTAAGAAAAAACTTTGTTTTTTTTAATCTGTTAGCTTTGCTTCTGATGCATTTGCATCTCCTCACAGGAGGCAGAACAAGTAATTTCCAGGGTAAGCAGGGGTCCTTTACAGTACAGCTGGCTTTGTTTTGGAGCTGGCAGGTGTGAATATATCTGAGGGAGGGTAGCGTCATATTGATAACAGACACGTCTCCGTGGTCATGACATTTTAAACATGTAATACTTCCACATAACACACCAAAGATACAGGTGCTATCTGCAAACGCGCACTACGGGTTATCTTTCTAAGCAAATCACTCCAAAGTAAAGTGCTATTAAGTTAAAAAAAAAATTTAAAAAAGGAACAGTGTTTCTCAATTTCCTCACTATTTAACTGTAACTCCTGAGTTAACATTCAGCATTACTTTCTGCACTCTTACGGACATTTAAACAATGCAGCAGCCGCTGATTCGATCAGCTTCAACCTCCTAGATTAAACACTTTTCACTGGATAATATGTCCTTCATTTCACTTAAACATGCAGTGTTGGTACTAACAACAAAGTTGAGTGACCTAGATTACACAAGACACCAACACGTTTTACCACAAATACCTTTTGGATTCACAGAGAAAGGAGTCGCACATATCTATCCCACATATCTTCCAAAGTCACTGCTTACTGAACGGTTATTACTGATGTGAACATGAGCTATTCTACACCCCATTTCCCCTTCTATTATTTTCTCTCTTCTGCCTGAACACTGATGTGTGCACAGAATTAACAGAAGTGACCATGCACTGAAACGTGAGTCATATCAAACCAGTTAGGCGGGGTAAGTTTTGAAAATGGCTGTTTGAAAATTGTATGTGTATACATATGCTCCTCACCTTCAGCACTAATCACAGAGTACTAGGAATTAGTACTGTACGGGAACAATCGCTAAATAACTTTGATTGTACTCTGTATCTGTAACACCTGTCCTGCATAAGCTCGCCTAGATTAAGCTGTCAGCTCATTTGCTTTTTAAATTAGCGGGAGATTTGTAAAGTGAAGAGCACATCTTCTCTTTCTGTGTGCACAGATGTGCTATTAAGTGCAATCGGTCCTTTTTGTGCCAGATAGACCCGCACACTGTCCTCATTAAAAATAACATCTGGCATATCAAGAGTTGAAGCTGTGCATTAAGTCTTATTCAAACAAATAGAGAGTGTCTTACTATTGCTAATAGATTGAGGTTATTTCTATTAGGTGGCAGAAATAATAAAATGTGATCCATTTGTAGTTTATTATTAATCATTTCTAGTTTAATACATATTAATAAATCTCTGAAGAATTTGCAGGTTTGAGAAAAAAAACTGTAATCTACAGCTGCATGGCAGCAGAGAAGGAAGCTTCTGCCTTGTTACCTTTTATGCTCTAAAAAACCTGAGTGAGAAGAACCAAAGCTGTAAACATTCTCACTAATATAAAGACGAAAAAAAAGTACACAAATGAAAACGTAACTACTGTTCTTAATATAGATGACTCATTACATTAAACACACACTGTTCTTTGACCTGAAAATGTGGTGAAAACATTCACTTTAACAGGCTTTAAAGTACACGTCCCACCAACTGACTAGGCTGTTAATTTAAAGCTGTTCATTAGTCATTCTACCCAATTAAAGCATTTAAAGGCATAATCCACCAGCTGTTCACCCTAATGCCAGCCACAGGTCTTATGACTGGAAAGATGAAGAGATGAAGAGCGGCCAGTGCAAACAGGGAACTCAAAGAACATCTTTTCAGACTATTATAGGAGAAGCTTAAAAAATATTAATCATTCAACACTGGGTCACATTCTTCTGGCATAAACAGAAAACAATATTATTTTAGACAAATATGTGTCTGGAACACTTACAAGGTGCAATTCAAAACATAGGAAAAAGATGCCACTAAAAGTACAGAAAGAAAAGGAAAATCTAATATGTAGGTCAGAGGTAAGATCAAAGTGGCATCACAAAGAGAAAGAAAGGTGATTTAAATACTTTGAACATGGCACGGTTGTTGGCGTCAGAAGGCGAAAGTAACTGAATTAGTCACTTGCTACAGCCAAAGGCATACAGCAGAGCATCTGTGACTGCACAACAGTTTGAACCATGAACAGACGGGCTACAGCAGCAGCAGCAGCAGACCACACCGGGTGCCACTCCTGTCAGCTAAGAAGAGGAAACTGTCTACAGAAATTATAAAGACTAAATGCAAATAATTTGGCCAGGCATCAACAATAATTCTCCAGTATCCTTCAGTGATGCTTTCTACCTCATCCTCTTCCATTAATGACGATTACAGTGTACAAATAAACCATCTGGCAAACAAATGACTTTAATTCACGGATTCATTTCTCCAGTAATTCAAAAAGCGGCCCATAAAAAACAATAAAACGCCCGACGACCCTGGGAGGGTGGGGGTGGTATAGCTAAGTTTTCCAAACAAAATAAAAATAAACAAATAAATAAAACGCACACAAATAACAACAACAAAAGGTTAATCAATTCCCACTTCCTGGTCAAACCGAAACACACCACTGCCATATTTACGTCGCTCAACAAAAACGCAGGCACAGCGCCGCAAAGCATGCTGGGAAATGTAGTCTTGTGTCAAATGGAAATTTCCAAGATATCTGTCTAGCGGAGTGAGTGGAAATTTACTCCGTTTCCCTCCCTCTTTAGTATGCAGAGCTGTGTCTGCCTTGCAGGATGTTTTGTTGAAAGTCAAACCATTTAATCATATTCTTATTTGTCTGCTGAGGCTGTTGACAGTTGTTACTATGGTCAGTGCAGTATGCCTGATTGGGACAGTATTTTTTATTAGTGTTGTTTTATTGTTATGTTTTACGACATTCTGGTACATTCTTCATATGAGTTGGTTAGTAGTAGTAGCGGCTGCTATAACAGAACCCTAGTTGTGCAGTTGATTATAGTGAGCCTTTAACTTGCATTGCAAACCAATTGCAACCTAACCTACACTCTGCATCCTACCCCTGCACAACACAAATTCAATCCAGTAAAAATCTTTTCTAATATGGTAAACATGAATGCATGCAGTTGCAATACAGACTGCAGAAAACCATGAACATTTAGACTATGTAATTTATGCAAATATTTACAAATGGTGAGGTCGACAATTAAGGCCCTACCTTACCATTCACACCCTAAATAAGGCCGACTGCACAAGAAGAACACATTTGCATTTCTCTCAACTGCATGTAATATGATTATTATTTTTAAAAAGCAGAGCTCATGTGGCTTAACTCTGTGCTGCAATAGTGATGGCACAATAGTCCCTATATATTAGGTGTTGACAGTTGCTGCTGTTTTCTCTTGTTGCTCCAAAATGACAACTATTTCCTCTTGATTGCAAGTCTGATACTTTCCAACAAATAACTTCATCTGTGCCAGGTCACTTGGAAAATGAAAACATGTGTTGTTGCAAAAGAAAAGTATGCATAACTTTATTCCTCTAATGGGCATTGTTATTGGCATAGTGGACAAAATTCCTTTCTGGGGAGGCTTCAGCTAAATTGCAGCTCAAAGTCAGAAGATTGCTTACCTATTATCAAAAGGAGCAGTAGACTGTTAGTAGTTTCTGGACTTTCCCAGGTTAATACCCTCATATTCAATCTCATTAGGAGCAACACTTCTGTAACAAATGGGTTTCTAGCAGCTTCTATAATACACAGCAGGTGTGTTATTTCAGGTTAAGTAGCCACCTTGGTATCTAACTACGGGTGCACAGAAGATTATAGAAGGTTTGGGAAGCTTAAGGATGCTTTGTCTGATCACTGGTGTTGGAAAATTACTGAAAAGTTGGACAAACTTAATCCAGTTAAACAAACCAGCTTTTTTGTTCTTTGCACAAATACCCATATTCCTTTCCACTAAAATATTAGCATCTTATAGCAGACTTGCCACTTTTTAATGCTCATCATTTAAAAAAAATGTATAGGTCTAACCTACTTATTTTAAGTACAGAGAACCTGAAACTAAGCGCAAATGAGCTTCCTCGTTCAAAGCACGCTGAGGGAAAGTGGGCGTGACCAGTGGACACTGACTTCCCATTGAACTGCACCTGCCTTACTTCCTAAACTTACATAAACACACAGGTGACTAAAAGAACCAGTAGCCCATAGTAGCCTAGTGATAATAAGCTGGAGCAATTTCTAGTAGGCGGTGTTTTTGCGCTCTATAACACGTCACGGGTCTGCTACACGTGTGGGGCGTGGAATGAAGCGGATGCCTATAAGGAGCAGGGGCAACATTGTGCGACGGGCATCGGAGCTCACTGGGAAACTCAGAGGAGACAAGCGGCCATCGAGATCAAGTCAGCAATATCGTGAGGGGATCTAGAAGCTGCGCGTCTTCAGGACGGAGACGTTTCTCCTCCATTCACATCTGCCCCATGGGGCGCGTAGAGAGACGCTTTTACGTCTCCTTTCTTTTGGCGGGTCTGCGAACTCGAGCAGCGAAGGTACACGTTTAGCTTGCATGGGGTTCTTTTTCTTTCTTTTTTTTGTTTTGTTTTTCTTAACAGCACCAGTAAGAGTGAATGAGTATGTGTGTGTGTGTGTGTGGAGGCTCAGCTTTTATCATTTTAAAATATCTGACCGCGTGCCAGCGGGATATCCTTGTGGCTCCGTTTTCAGCCTCGCCAGGTCTTCATTGACTGTGTTGCCAACTGGCTGAAGAGCCATCAGACCTTAATCTCCTGGTTGACACCAGGCAGAGAGAAACAAAAGATATTTAAGAGGGTACGAGTGCGAGGCATCATACGTAAATCCTGTCCGTGCTGTTTGGAAACGCATCTTGTAACTCAGCGATCGCTAACGATGACGAGTGCTATCTCCTGGAGAAGATGCGCAGTTTTTGCAGGCGGATGAATGAGTGGCTGTTCGAGAAATTTCCACCCACCACTTAGGTGCAATTGGGGCTTCACGCCTGACCACTGGTACACTAATGTCGCCTCCTCTTTGCATCCACACAGGCACTCCTCAGGCTGTCAGGCACATCTGGCCATTAATTAAAGCAGCATTGTTCTGTTCTGCTGTCCACGATGGTGCCAGTCCTCCAAAGCCCTCATCTCCTGACTGTGTTATTAGCAAAAGTGGCGCATTTAGTGTCTCCCTGCAGGCTCTTGTGACCACTGCGAGAGAGCAACAAACATCTAAAATCTATTAAAGTTTTGGCTTTAATATATATAATTATTTTTATGATTTATTTTAGCTGCTAATGTTAAGCTTCAGGGTTTATATATTTCATTGTAATTTATGAGCCCTCTGTGGCATTGGCACATGCCAGGACAGGTTTGCCTTGGCATGCTTTTCAACTTTCAAGTAACCGCTATGAACTTTCACAATGAACTTTCTTGGAGTAGCTCTTGGTTTAGAAACATTCGAAAAGAAATGATTACTACACGTATTTATTAATGTGTTACATATATATGGATTAAAGTCTGTCCTTGTGGCAGTAATAACGCCATAATGTCAATTATTTGGCAGCATGCTGAGTGAGGCATGTCTAAGAAGATCCTGGCATACAAGCGTGATGGTGATTATGTTTGAGCCTTGCATTTTGTAATAATATTGCAAATACAATGATATTTGTTTATTGGATAAATACTATAGTTCAGAGCCAGAGTCTCATAGGCAGTTTGTGGTGAACACATGGAGTGCAGCCTTCTGATGAGATGGTAAAACGAAAACAAAGGCTTCTTTTATAGAAGGGGATGGTTCTACATAAAGCATGGTTGTGAAGTCCAATGCGTGGGGTTATTTTCTCCCATGCATGGCAGGCTGAAACCTCAGGAGAAGCCAGGCAGCCAAGTGTGTGTTTTGTGTGTGTGAAACTGACACAAAACAGATGTGCTCAGACATCCCCATGAATGTTACTTTTTTGCTGACACAGGAATTTTATTTGATCCATCAGTCTCCTAATCTTATAAGTTTCTGCAGAATTTGGAATATGCAGAATGCAGTTAACTATAAACTTTAGTGGCTTTTGTTTATGCAGTTAATTTTCTCCTAATTTCAGGGCTGGAATATGGAGATGCCAGGTGTGTGTGTGTGTGTGTAAAAGCAGGCAGCTCCTTATTAAACTTGCCACCATAAATATATTTTTCCTACCTATATACAGTCGCTGTTTATCTTGAAGAACTGTGAGGTTTTTATTAAAGACACAAGTCAAGCTGCCTATTGGGTAATGTAGCAGCGGCACAGTTTTTGGTTGCGCACTTTTGTTCTTTGCTACTCTTGTCTTACATAATGTTTCTTTGAAGGTTTTATAGTAGTGTGGTTTGAGTCCTTTTGTGTTTAAAGCGATTAAGGAGGAAAGTCACAGGAAGTCTAATCCCAAGGACTGGTGCTGGAAAAATACTAGAGTTGCAAATATGGATATAATCCTTAAATTGATCTTCATGTGGTTTGAGCATATTTCTACTTTGTTAAAATGAATTTATTTTTGCAGTTTGAATTATGTACCAGAGAGGATATCATCAAATGCAACAAGTTTGTGTTTTGTTTCTTTTTCTTTCTCTTTTGCCCCCCTCAAATCAAGGCTCTAATGTAGTGTTTTTCTTTGCTGTCTTGCAGGAATTTTAACTCTTGGCTTTTCTAGACCAGAGACGTGCAGCATCCTCCCCTTAAAAACTAGAATGACCTCAGTGCCGGTGGATAACCCCATTCAAGTAGTGAATTTGACCAGACGGTGGATCTTAACATCTTCCATCCAGACAGCAAACCAAAGCACAACATTTCCATTTTTTTTTAAAACAATTCCAAGATAACTATAGTCATATAATTTCCATTTTCTTTTGAAAGGGTTCCTGTAAGAGAGTGCTTAAAAAATAAAAATGTCTCGTGGAATGGAAGCAGTCGACATATCAGTGGTGGCACTGTATTTCATCCTGGTGCTAACCATCGGGTTTCTTGCTATGTGGAAAGCCAATCGCAGCACTGTGAGTGGCTACTTCCTGGCTGGACGCTCCATGACATGGATAGTGATAGGTGCCTCGCTTTTTGTTAGCAACATTGGCAGTGAACATTTCATTGGCCTGGCTGGGTCGGGAGCTGCAAGTGGCTTTGCTGTAGGAGCGTGGGAATTTAATGCACTTCTTCTTCTGCAGCTGCTGGGCTGGGTGTTTATCCCAGTGTATATTCACTCGGGAGTCTATACCATGCCAGAGTACTTGTCAAAACGCTACGGTGGTGACCGACTAAAGGTTTACTTTGCTTTCTTGTCTGTGCTACTTTACATTTTTACCAAACTGTCTGTGGACTTGTATGCTGGAGCTCTTTTTATTCAGGAGTCCCTGGGGTGGAATCTCTATGTGTCAATTGTTCTGCTCATCAGTATGACTGCTCTACTCACTGTCACTGGTGGATTGGTGGCCGTTCTGTACACAGACGCCCTTCAGGCAGTGTTGATGATTAGTGGAGCCCTAACCTTAACCATCATGAGTCTCATCAAAGTTGGTGGACTAGAGGGTGTCAGAACCAAGTACATGCAGGCAGTTCCTAATGTTACTGCTATATTAGCCACTGGAAACTACACTTATTCACCTTCGTGTCGCATTGAGCCTAAACCAGACTCACTGCGCATCCTTCGAGGTCCTCTGGATAAAGACATTCCTTGGCCAGGCTTCATTTTTGGCCAGACCCCTGCATCTATTTGGTACTGGTGTGCAGACCAGGTTATTGTTCAGAGAGTACTAGCAGCAAAGAACATTGCTCATGCAAAGGGCTCAACACTCATGGCTGGATTTCTCAAAATCCTGCCCATGTTTGTAATAGTCATTCCAGGAATGATTTCCCGCATCCTGTTTGCAGATGAGATTGCCTGCATCGGACCAGAGCATTGCATGGCTGTGTGTGGTTCTCAAGCCGGCTGCTCAAACATTGCCTACCCACGTCTGGTTATGGCAGTGATGCCTGTGGGACTCAGGGGTCTTATGATGGCGGTCATGATAGCTGCCCTGATGAGTGATCTCGACTCCATCTTCAACAGCGGAAGCACCATCTTTACCTTGGACATCTACCAAACTATTCGAAGGAACGCATCCCAACGTGAGCTACTGATTGTGGGTCGCATGTTTGTTGTGGTCATGGTGGTCATCAGCATTGCCTGGGTCCCTGTCATTATTGAGATGCAAGGTGGACAGACATATCTCTACATCCAGGAAGTTGCTGGCTACCTCACTCCACCAATTGCTGCCCTCTTCCTTCTAGGTGTATTCTGGCGGCGATGTAATGAGAAAGGTGCATTTTGGGGAGCCATGACAGGTTTTACTCTAGGTACCATACGACTGATCCTGGCATTCATCTACCGCCAGCCTCCCTGTGACCAGCCTGATAATAGGCCTGCCTTCATTGTTCATATTCACTACATGTATTTTGCAGCTGGGCTGTTCTGGATTTCAGGGTTGATTGCAGTTGTGGTCAGTCTCTGTACTTCTCCACCAGATAAGGAACAGGTTCGCACCACCACAGTTTGGGGGCTCTGTGACATTGAAATGACTCCTGCCAAAAACAGAGACGAAACGTACCGACTCACTGAGAAGAACCACTGTAATGGTGATGCAAGCCTCCGAAAAGACATTCCTCCTGACGTAAAAAGAGAGAGATGTGTGGATGGGATGGATATCAAACTTTTGGTCCCTTCTACGGACCGTGACCCAGCTACTCCAAGTACAGAAACATCCCCCGCCGACACCCCTGGAGCCCAGATGGGTGTCGGAATGATGGAGATGATCAGAGCAGAGGAAGGCTGCCACAGTAATGGGGAGACGAGCAGGTGCATGCGTTTGCTGGACTTGGTTTGTGGCTATAAGGACGGAGCGCAGAGTGCGCAACAAACTGGGGGGAAGGAGGATGCAAGAGCCATTGCGGAGATGCTGTATGAGCCACCTCGAGTTAAAATTCTCCTCAACGTGGGCTTGCTATTCGTCTGCTCATTGGGCATCTTCATGTTTGTTTATTTTTCACTGTAGTTAAACACTGCACTGAAGTAACAGAGACTGGAGTGGGGAAGGCGTATCGGTGGTGGGGGTGGTGTTTTGGGGCTTTTAGAAAGGGCCGAATTTATGAAGCTCTGTCTGTAATATTTACAGTTGTATTTTGTAGCTCTCTAACGGGGATCTAAGCTTAGTGCAATCATTTTTTAAAAATGATTAAAGCTTCTATACATTAAAAAAAAAAAATGGCACTAATGTGTCCATTTTGTACAGCGCTTATTGTTAATCCTGCATTCAAAATATCTACTGACATTTTTAGAATTGTACTCTAAGTGAATTCAATATTTGCCTTATTTGACATATGCACTTGTCTGTCTTTTTTTTGTATTGTGACAAATAAATGTATTCTGTGATTTTAAGGTTTTATTTTACTCTTTTTCACAGTGACTGTAGGTTTAGTTGCTGGTGTAGCATACATATGTCAAATACGACAGAATATTTTATTTGTTTTCATTTTACACTTTTACTTGTTTGGTTGAGGGGCCATTATAAACTTTGAAAAAGAGTTAACCCTACGAAGCATTGCTTCACTGCTGGCATTGCATACTACCATTATATTTATTGTGATTATTATATCGGTTTGATTTAGCCTACTGAATGTGTTGCATCTAAATTTAGTGAAGCATACTCTTAATATTTGATGTTTTTAATATGTTCATCTTTTGCAATACAGAGGGAAGAGAGAGAGAAAGAGGTAAAAGAAGCACAAGATTAGAAATGTGTTATTATATTTTCCCCTCACGGTGAATGGAAAAATATAATGTAAATGGTACATTTGGATTGGCTGTTTACTGTTGTCACTGATGACCAAATTCCAGGCTTTACTGGAGCTGTCCTATTTTTATTGTACTGCATTTTATAGTACTGTGTTTTTTGTTTTAAATCTGTGTTGTGTTAAAGGTCAAAAACACCTATTCTTTTTTTTAATGCACTAATATTGTATCATAAAAAGCTACAAGTACCAATCCTTATGGGTTTATCAGTTTATATTTATGCATATTTCATTTTATGTTTGACATTATTGAAATGTCTGTCTGTTGCATTATGTCAACATGTACTTCAGGGCTCATTGCAACACCCACAACATATATTTCTTCTAAAGCAGGCTGTCTGTTGTGTATCTACTGTGTGTTGATGTATTTCTAGTGCACTGCAGTGCTGAAATCTCATTTAATATCTTGTTTGAAGTGCATCTTTTATGAACCTCCTACCAAATGTGTCTTAGTGTGCAATGTTGAAGTGACAAAACATCAAAGATTACAGACGTTAAGATGTTTATGTACTGAAACTTTGTGTAGTGAATGCCACATTTTAGCCGTGTTCACAATGAATTTTTCTGTTTTAGTTAGCTTTAGCCGATAATGATAAGCAGAAATGACATTTAAGACATTTGCTGACAAAGCAGCACTTTACTGGATGAGTGTACTCGTGACATTATCAAGAGTATTTCAGCCAGGGTGCTCGAAATAGTTGGCCTTCTGGATTCAGGTCATAATTTTTATTCTTGCTCATCCCCAGAATTAAAAAATATTTAAAAGTACTGTGTTTATATGCATTTTGACACCAATGTTGAATGACTTCAGTCCAAAATGGCATGAAAGATGCATTACATGGTGGATTGTTAAGCAATGGTTGCTGTATGAATATGTGAAAGAGCTTTAAAACCCCTTTCTTTCTGAGAGACTATAAATTGTTATTTTTATGAATTTTATTTTTAGAAATTGAAAATAAAGTTTCCGTGGAGACCAAAGAGAAATGTGTTTTCGTTCTTCATAATCAGAGAGATGAAACAAGAAGGAAAAAGTCCTGAAAACAACATAAAGTCACTTTTGGACAATGTTGACATTTATTTGGAGTATGCGGCAAACAATTTGTCTGCTGTTATTGCAACATCACAAATTTTATTGCAGTATAATTATCTGCTGGTTCCAAGATCCAAGACGTTTGAGCATCTGTTTTAAAGAAATTGCTAAATGGTTTTAATTCAGATTAGATTAATTATAGACCCTACTTTGTAATTCTTCTTTTGTGGTTCTGTTGGTACTGACTCTCATTACAACTTCTGAATGACTGCATTGTGTCTATGATATTTTGCAACTTCTTTCTGTGATTGAGATGTTGTTTCCAGAACTATGAAAAGATAAAGGAATTCTGAATGCTGGATTTGGATAGTGGCAAAATTTCCATCCCATTTGTTTGCTATATATGGGGCTTTTGCTTATTGTTGACCAGGATTATATAAACCCTGGCAAGGCTCTAATAATCTGCTCAGGGCCTAACACGGATTTGGTAATTCCAGGCTCACAAGATTTGACCAATCAAAAGGCCCGCATCAGTGGCTTACAAATCTCCACTTCTTACCAGTGCAGTCTTCCATCCATCCTTTCATCCTCTGGCAACCAAGGCTCACACCTCTGTAACTTTCCACAATCGAGAGTAGATTAAAGTTTACCTTGTGAAAACAGACACTCAGCATTGCTGTTTTGCTTGGCATGAAGCACAGATGCCAACACACAAAGTGCAAAATCACATGATTAGGTAATCTATGTTTTAGAGTGACACAATCAACACTGTCATTAACTGCTTGTAGTCAGAGGGTGGTATTTAGAGGCCATGATCAGTATTCCTATTTAGACGGTGACTCATATCACTGATGTCCTGTGACTCCCCATAGCAACAAGTTAGAATGTAGCATGCACATTTCAAAGGCAGCTCTGTGGGTAGCACATTGGAATAATGTAAGACTAACACCGAACTTTGTTGACAAGTTTTTTGCAGATGCCTTGACCAAAGCATGTTAATTAATAACTTAGAATTGGCACCTTAAACCCAGCCTGCAGCTACTCCCAGTTGATTTTGGGAAGGGCATTGCTTTCTAAGAGTTGTGTCACAATGTTGAGCTCAGCAGGAAGACGTCATTAAAGTTTGTGTGTTATTCATACAAACATGAGGACCATGTGTGAGCATGAATGTCCTTTTATGCCTCATATCAAAGAGAATCACATAAATCATGGCAAAAAGTGCTTTAATGAGCTGATCAGACAATTCCTTCTCTATGGCTACTGTGATAGCAGTTCATTTACAGTACCAGTCAAAAATTTTTTTTTAGCAGTTTAAAGAAGCCAAGAACATTCACTGGAGTATTGTTCTTTTGCACAATGATAAAGCTGAGAAATGTTGTCTAAAATGCTTGAACTGAAGTCAGTGGAACGTTTTCTCAAGCCTATTTTAGGTCCCAGGTGTTTAAGCTCTACAAACATTTGTGAAAGAATGGATTGTTCTCAGGAGCTCAGTGAATTTCAGCATGGTACCGTGATAGGATGCCACCTGTGCAACAAGTCCAGTCATGAAATTTCCTCACTAATAAATATTCCAAATTTAACTGTTAGAAGGATTATAACAAAGTGAATAAGATTGGGAACAACAGCAACTCAGCCATGAAGTGGTAGGCCATGTAAAAACACAGAGCGGGGTTATCAGCTGCTTAGGTACAAAATTCCCATAAACACACTCCTAAACTTTGTGGAAAGCCTTCCCAGAAGAGCTGATGCTGCCATGGCTGCAAAGGGTGGGCTGACTATATCATATTAAACCCTACTGTATGGATTAAGAATGGGATGTCAAGTTCATATATGTGTGAGGGCAGTGAATAGTTTTGACATGAGGAAATCCTGAGAAATATTAAATACAAGTCATGATTGAATAGAATCGCCTTTAAAGCAATAACTTTCACATTTACAGCAACAAGTACTTGTTTTTAATGTGTTGATTAGTCTAACATTATTGTGGAGGGACTGTGGCCCACTCAACGGCATCACTTCAGTTCTTTGAAGTTTGCAGCAGTCTCCAGCACTTCAATCAGGTTGAGCTCTGGACTTTGACTGGGCCACTGCAACTGCTTGAAGCTTTAGGTGTCAGACAGATGGCCTCATATTTCAGTTCATGGTCATTCAATGACTGCAAGGTGCTCAGGTCCTGCAAAACAAGCCCATCCTCACCCCTCATCCACCATTCTTTACTGCTGGCATGAGGTGTTTGTTCTGATATGTTGTGTTTGGTTTTCACCATAGGCAAATACTCAGCGACGGTAGGAAGGAAAAACTAACTTTTAACAGGAAGAAACCTCTGGCAGAACTAGGCCAAGAGAGGGGCAGTCATCTGCTGTGAATGGTTGGGATGACGGGAGGGAGACAGGACAAAAAACATGCTGTGGAAGAGAGCCAGAGTTTAAGAGGTCTTGTGATTTGTTCAGATCCAACTATGCAAATTTACACCATGCTGCCATGTTCTTTTTTGAGATAAGAGGCTTTCTTCTGGGAGCCCTTCCAAGTAAACCATACTTGTTCAGTCTTTTTCTAATTCAAAGTTTCTCTTTGTTTACAGCCATTGACATGTCGCAGAGGTTAACACGTGAGGAACGGATAAAAATTGTGTTGATGTCTAGTGAACACAGTAACCGGGTCACTGCAAAAGATTTCAATGCAAGACACCCTACAAGACCACCCATCTCGCATGGTACAGTTAGCAAACTGCTTGGCAAGTTTCGTAAAACTGGTTCTGTGTTGAATTTGCCAAAATGTGGATGCATGATATTGCTATCAGTGTGTGAAGAGTGGGCGAAGAAGGTTGCATTTACAATCCAACACAATGGGCAGCACTTTGAACACATTTTATAAGTGGTCAGAAACCCATAAAACAATAAAGTTACGTTAAAACTAAAAACACCATTGCTTTTCTTGTGAAATTCCCAGTAAGTTTGATGTGTCACATGACCCTCTTCCTATTGAAAAAACAAAAGTTGGATCCAAAATGGCCAACTTCAAAATGGCCACCATGGTCACCACCCATCTTGAAAAATTTCCCCCCTCCCATTTATTAATGTGCCACAAACAGGAAGTCAATATCACAAACCATTCCCATTTTATTAATGTATATCCATATAAACCAGTCACTTTATTAGGTACACCTTTTTAGCTGCACATTAATGCATGGTAGCAACTCAATGCATTTAGCCATGCAGACATGGTCAAGACAAATTGCTGAAGGTCAAACTGAGCATCTGAATGGTGAAGAAAGGTGATTTAAGTTTCTCTGACTATTTCACCAACTGCTGATCTGATGGGATGTTCTCTCACAGTCATCTCAAAGGTGTAAACCTTTGAGATGACTATATATATATATATATATATTGTCCAAAAAAAGATAAATAGATCAATTATCCAGTGAGCCAAAGTTTTCTGGGTGAAAATGCCTTGTTGATGTGAGAAGTCAGAGGAAAATGGCCAGACAGCAGCAGAAGACCACACCAGATGCTGCTTCTGTCAACCAAGAACAGGAGACTACAGTTTGCACAGGCTCACCAAAATTGCAAAAAACATTAGTCTGATGAGCCTTAATTTTTGCTGGAAAATGCAGATTGGGTAGGGTCAGAATTTGATGTAAACGACACAAAAGCATGGATCCCTCTTGCCTTTAATCAGCGGGTCAGACTGGTGGTCAGAGAGATGGCCTTACATCTGTCTGACCACAGATATAATAGTGTGATATTTTCTTGGCACATGTTGGGCCTCTTTGTACCAAATGCCACAACCTACTTGAATGTTGTAGCTGACCATGTCCATCCCCTTTTGACCTCAGTGTACCCATCTCCTGATGGCTCTTTCCAGCAGTATAATGTGGCATGTCACAAAACTCAGATAATCTCAAAATAGTTTCTTGAACATGATCATGAGTTCACTGTACTCAAATGACCTCCACAGTCACCAGCTCTCAATCTAACAGAGCACCTTTGGGATATGATGAAACAGAAGACGACAAATCTGCAGTAACTGTGTGATGCTATCATGTCAAAATGGACCAAACTTTCTGAGAACTGTTTCCAGCACCTTGTTGAATCTCTGCTATGAAGACTTAAGGCAGCTCTGAAGGGAAAAGGGGGTCCAACCTTGTCCTAACAAGGTTTACCTAATAAAGTGCCCAACAAATGTATTACAGCTAGTCTTTAGTTTCTTTACAGAATGGGACATTATAATATATCAAACTATTATCAGTCACAATATGAGCTCTAACAGTGTTTACTGCATTTTTCCATTTCATGGCTGGGTCAATCTGGGAGAAATGCTCCAACTATGCTAACAACCACATAGTTACTGATGCTGTATTATTTATGATAGCATATTCATATTTCTGACATAATGTCAGTATTAATTTAAAAAATCATCATCACTACCAGTACATCCAAACACCCCTATTTTAGATCCCTGCAGATTTTCAATCAACAAGCAACAACCTGCTCTTAAATTTCCTCATTAAATCTGCAGACTAGGACTCCAGCCCTCCGGTTTAATTGTTAACACCATTACTGATATACGCAACACACCATTTGACCCTAGTCATTTAAACTAGTGGAGTTCTCATTGCTATATTATTCCAACTCTGTTACAAATTGTTTTTTTTTCTTTTCAACCAGCCCTCTCTTGACTCACACCCTCCCTTGTTCCCAAGAGGAAACTAACGATATTGTCCTTGTGGAAAAATACTGGCATCCAGGCCATGCTTTGTTCATTGTCCATATTAGACAGCTAAAAACACAAACAATAGTCTGAGACAAATGCTTGAAATGAAGAGATTAGATAGAATGGATCGTGCAATATGCATTACAAAGTGTCAGCAAATATGTGTAACAAACATCAAGTCATTTTTTTGGTCATTATAAGAATTTCATGCAGATTCTTAAACTGTTTTCAGATATTAAGATCTGCTCATAATTTGCACAAGTAACATCCACAGATCAAAAGAGTATTTGTTCAGACTGAATGCTCTAGAGCAGAACATCTTCAGAAGAAGTCTTAGCCTGACTGGATAACGAGAAGAGCTTTTCCCTGTGAACTACAGCAACTTAAATGTAATGTACTTCTTTACTCCAGCAACGTAGCAATAAAATAATGAAAAAATTCTTCTTTAGTTACTTATGTTACTGTTAGCTGTTACTTTTGCCTGTTGCAAAAACACATACTTTGTTGCTAATTCTTTAGTCAAATCTATGAAAAATGCCAAAGATAACACAGTTTGACTGCCATAAAACAATAATTTCTGCATCAAGAATATGATTCCCAAAGGAAATATCAGCGCAGGGTCTAAATCCGAGGAAACTAGACAAGTGGAGGACAAAGCAGTATCTGAAAGTCATATCCATAAGAAAATAAGAAAGAAAAAAAATCCAGCAAAGACCCAACACAGGACCTGAGAGATGCATCTGGCTCCTCAGTTGCTCCATCTACTGTTCACAGAAGCCTCATCAGAAATGGCCTCAGTGGAAGGCTGTCTGCCAAGAAGCCATTCTTAAGGAAGGGAAATGTGGAGAAACGGCCAAATTACACAAGAACTGGACTCAAAATCAGTGGCAACAGGTCTTAATACAAATTTGAAATTTTTGGTTAAAATCACTGTTAATATGTATGGAAGAGGTCAGGAGAGAGGGACAACGGTGAGAGTCTGCAGCCATCTGTAAAACACAGAGGAGGAGAAATGCATCATCGGATTTCGATCGAACACATAATGCTTCATGGAAAGTTTCTGACTGACAATGGCTTTAAGCTGTTTACATTGGCATACAATATTTGGCAAGTTTTTCATGGGTGTAACTGACATACTCCACTCTGCTGCTCAAAACACAAGTGCATTTTCCTTACAAATATGGCACAATTTAAGTAAATAAACAGGCTTTCCAATACTATGAGATTTATTGCCAAGAAGTGCTGTTACAACAAAGCAATAATCCACTAAACAAAAATTTCCTCACTTTTTGTGCCAAGTTTAGACGGTGACTTCAAAATAACCGCTGATAAAAAGTCCCCAAGGCAATAACCAGATCGCTGCTCTGTGGTGTGACTTGCATCTAGCGTGACTTGACAAGTTGACTTCTGTTACTGGTTTTAGTATAACTTAAACCAAGCTGCTTTAAAAAGGACTAACGCAAAATATGTTCAGAAGCCCAGTTTAGGGATTATATTATGTTGAGCTTGAAGCCTACCAAACCTCCCTAGAGCTGTATCTGTATCTTCTGTGCACATGTCAATCAAAAAGGCCATGCCCCATGTAATGCAAAATAATAATACTATTCTAATGGGGGGAGTTTTTATATATATCTGACCCTGTACACTTGTTAGGAAGAAGTTATTAAGATGCAGATGCCAAAATTATTTTATAAACATGTTTATCTGTACATGCAGGACTTTTAACAAAGGTCAAAGAGGCTTGACTTCACTTTCACTGGAGCTTTTGGCACTTGCTAGCAACATTTTCCTGCTTGTTTCATCTTGGCTCTGAGTCAGTAGCTGAATCCAGGAGCACCGCTGCATCTTGTCTGGTTTTGTAGATGCAACGGCTCTGCAAGCTGAGTTTACAGGGTTCATGTTTCACAATGCCTTTCTCTTCATACTGACATCAGAGAGGCAGCAACCAAAGAATAATTCATGATAAGTCGCAAATAGGTAGTTTCAGGGGTGGAGAACTGTGGGTGGTCGATAATCCTTTTTCTCTCATGCATGCAAATTTATTCAACATTATTACTGCTTCACTGGGAGCTGGTGCACAGAATTCAAAATCTTTTTTTCTTGGGAATAGGGTCTGTTAAAATAATTAAACATGAGTCAATATGTTCCTTTAGTCTAAATACTGTTATTATAAACTATTTGCAGAGGCTGCTTTTAAATTCAGGTTTATTAATAAGGTGTGTCACTCTGCTGGGACATGCAAATGTTGAAAGGTGTTTATTCCAGTAATCTCCAAGTATGTTCTACCAAAGGCAATTTAGAGGCATTCCTTTTTAGCTTACATAACTTGAATGCAGTCAGTC
>VUQK01010921.1:11976-24891 GCA_015106715.1 Bujurquina vittata | reverse complement strand
TAACTTGAATGCAGTCAGTCAGCCATTAGGTGAGTACTATGTGTCAGTACTACAAACTACATATGACCGTGACCAATCTCAATGTCAATCAGTTCACAAGTCCTCAACTGCGGAAACTTTCAAGGCTCTTAACTCTGTACATAGGAAAGCAATTATCAAATTATGGTGGTTGTTAGATGATATTTAAGATATCATTTTCATGATTTAATTTCGGTTATTTGCACCTTTTCTTGCCCATATAAGTATATAGTTAAACCATGAAATCCTTGTTACAAGGACTATTTTGTGTGCAAAATGAGCTGAGCTAATGCGATCGTTACAAGTTGTAGCCGATTATACCCTCATCCAAATAAATTGGTTTATTTTTCCGCTTTTGCAACATCTGTTCATAGCTAATGTGCCCTTTTAGGTCATGTTGTTATCCAGACACTTCGAAACCTCAAAAATGTCTTTGTTGTTCATTCCTATTGGGGTGACAACGGAAGCAGCCATGTATGGAATGTGGTGTGACCCTTCAAACATACAGCAAACACATAGTCAATGCATTCCTGACGTTCTCCATGCCCTGCACCGACTAAACTATGGCGGCATACCTAGGATTCTGCATTAATCCATGGAATAGAGCTTCAATGGCAAAAGGAAATATTTACCTCTTTTAGAGATAACAGCGGGAAGAATAGTGTCTAGGGCCCCTGACACAATAACTGTGAGTCATTAGAGCCAACAAGGGCTTTTCCTATCTTTCTGGGTCAAAGTAACCCATGACAACAACATTCTTGATGAGTTTCAAATCAACAACACAGCTGCTGATAGAGACAAGCAGCAAGTTACTGATATGATCTGCAGAAAATAGTTATCAGGTGATCAGCTAATCCTCATGGATACTTGTCAGTATTATAGAGTCCTTATCACTCTTCTGACATTATTATTGTAAACTCACTGTGATGAGTTCAGGGCAATAAGTAAAAGTGTATGGAAATATGGAAAATATGGAATTTAAGTGTGTTTAATGTTTCAGGTCTTCTTTTTGTCTTGGGTATCCCCTCCAGGGCCAGAACATAACTCAGGGACCATGTGTTACATTTCTCAGGACAAGTGTTGTAATATAAAAGCATGCCAATTTTCCAAATGATCAGCACTAATGTCATCACAGTAGCTGCAATAGAAGTAAAAGTCACACATCAGAAAATGTATACACACATCATATCTGTGATGTTTGTCAGGTCAAATATAACAGCGTATTTAGCCAGCAACAATATCAAGAGCCAAGGTCTTAAGGGTGCCATGAAAAATTGTTTCATGCTGTGAGCATATGAGGGCTGAATGCTTAAATTCATTTTTTTAAATCCACAATTAATCATCTCATCATTTATTTTATTAATATCACCATAATTACTGAACCCCTTCACCCAAAAGACATTCATCACACTGTATCTCTAATTAAACTATCAAACTAGGTATGGATGTTTTTAAACAGCTTTATGTCTTTATTATTAAAATATTCCATTTAATTATTTTGTATTGCTTTATTGTTTTCACAGCCACAAGTGTCAGGCAGCTGCCCCCTGCAAGAGGGATTTCCAGTCTGCTGATCAGCCACTACAAACCCATGAAGTCTACAAATCTTTATTACTTACAGCTTTCCTGTTGACTGAACTGCTGTGCATCATGTGATCTACATGTGGAACATTTTCATTGGACACCCACATGTCCTCGTTTACATGTACAGCTATCTAACAAACAATTTTCCATCTTAGTTAGTGCATGTTTTGCAGCATTCACAGAAAAAAGATGTGATTTTAAAGTCAACTAAGGCATCTGATCTGAACACACTTAACATATTCATCTTAACCTAACGTTCTCAGTCCTGACCTGCACTTGCATCCTCATGTAAACTCAGTGCAATTGCTATCTATTGCAGTATCTCTTCGCCATTGCACTAAGTCAACGAGATAAAAGTTAACCAGGAAGAAAGAGTGCTGCTGTAGGAATGACGCCTCATGTTCATGTGTGGAAAAGTACAGCAGCATGAACCCTCAAGGTCAGGTGGATCCCAACGGAAAGACATCACGAGCAAGCTGCAACATGAGCTATGTCAGGATAATTAAAGGAACAATTATGATTTACATCAAATGTGGCCTGTTTCTTAAAAAGGCATTGTCAAACTGCCACATACAGTATGTAATCAACTAAGTCAATAAAGTCATGACCATACTTGTCCATGATTATGTAATCATGGACACTGACTCATGTGAGCCACAGGAAATTTGAAAACTAACACTATGCCATAAACACTTCGTGGTATAATAATTCCAGCACCTCATAAACATACACGCAAACATTTTTTGGAAACTGAACATGTTTGATGATTGAATGTGATGCTGCAAGGATGTGATAAAGAATCATCATCAGGATGTTGTTTCAGTGTGTGTGTGTGTGTGTGTGTGTGTGTATGTCTAAATGTGCTTTTCAGAGTTTACATAACTTTCTAACCTAGCTGCTCATTAGGGTTCACTGCCTCCGGTGGCCCTGCCATCTCTTTTGCATATGCCACATTCGCCCTTGGGTTTCTTCTGCTGTCTGGTCCTTCACTGACCCTTGACGTTTAATTCAGCCAGGCTTGTGATTATGTCAGATGGCCGCTGGTTGTATCAGTCATAGTTCTGCTGTTCTTTTCTTGGTTAAACCCTGGATAAGCTGTACTAATTTAACAACACTCTTGCCACGCACACTCTAAATGTGCTCAAACGTTTGCCTGCTTTGGCCTTTGTTGCGTCATATTATTGCACATACCACGCGTTCTTTTACTAATAAATTAAGAAATCTCAGTATGTCTGTTTGTCTCTGTTTTTCATTCAGTCTTTTCCCCATCGGTCCGCTTCAGTCTCAGCAGGTGTATTTATGGGGATCGGAGTCAGGGCAGTATTGCGTTTGAGGTTGTTTGGATAAGGGGTCATTTCTGGGATTTTCTTACCAGATAGTATTGTAGCAGTATTGTACTACTTCCTGATTGTGACCATATCAATTATTGTTGTACTCCTGTTTATTCATAAACTCATTTAGTTAACATAGTTTATAAATAAACCATTGCTAACTGAGACATCTTGCCTTTTCTTGCATTGGTAGCAGATTTATTCATCATGATTACAATAAGTAATCACTTGTAACTGATGGTTACAAGTCACGGGCCCTTAGTGACTTGTATAATGACCACTTCCTGGAGTGGGTAAGATAGCAGTTCTCTTTAGGCTGACGCACTACTCCTGCCTTTTATTGCGAAAGCATCTTGTGTGGTGTCCTGCAGTTGGTGCATTTCACCACATTTTGTGTCGTAAGGACCTGAGCCTGAGCCAAATAGAAAAATTCACCTGAAAAGTGTCTGAAAACTGGGCAGAGTTAGGAGAAACAGAGGACAAATCCAGGGTCATCGTATAGATTAGCACAAAGACCTACGTTTGCAAAGTAGACAAGGCTTTGGGCATTGTTACAAGATATATTTCACAGGACGTCTGTCAGATTACAGATTGCACACTGTTTTCTGTCGTCTCTCGCCTTTAGGCTGTGGAGTTTTACTCATTTGAACTCTTTTCTCTTTACCAGTGCTCTTCGTACTGTGCATAACCTTCCATATGTCTTATGTTTTTTGTTTATTTTTTATTTACATTTTAGAGTTTTATACAAAACAGACATTCCAAAACATACAATTAAAACAAAAGAACAACAGGGGTATTATCTGTATTGTTAACTTATTAGGCTGGTCTCATGAAAACTGGAAATTCGACCCACTATTCGTGTTTGATCCCACTTAGCCCAAAGTCTTGCATGGGTCCCTACTTTAGTCCTGAGAGAATAGGTCAGCTTCTCCATATGTCTTATGTTGTATGTTTACAGGGAAGAATGTCCTGGCACTGTGCAGCAAAACATGAATGATTTGGGAATGATCAGGAATGGTGGGAATCATCCCTTTCAGCAGTGTGGCTCTTTGGGGCAAAAACAACAACCTTTCAAACCTTAACAAAGTACATTTTCAAGCTTCCTTGTTAAAACACGGATACAAAGCTGACATGTCCTTGAGACAGATAGTTGATCCCTTATGACTCCTGGCTGCTGATACCAGAAAAAATACTTTAAACGAGGACTTAATTTTAATTCCTTTGCTTTTTGTCAAACAGGGAGTCAAGCAATTATGGTCATTTGATATAGACTTTATTAGGTTAATTCGTTCAAAAATACATGCAAATTGGAGCATGGCGCATGAATGTGTTGGATTGTGCTGCCATCTAGGGTGAGCTACTGTAAAACTGCTTTAGGTTGGCCATCAGTCAGTTTTATACTGCCCTCCCTCTGTGAGAACAGGTGAGGAATTACAGTTCAAACTAGTCAGACCAAACATAGACATAATAAAATAATAATAATTATTTATTAGTTATTTCTTTTTGTTAAATGGGTATTAATGGTGTTTCTGTATAAATGTGCGATTGCCACTTCAACTACCAGCTGTCTCATGTCTTAAGCTTCCAAAGCAAATATCAGCATTTTAATATATCCTATTCAAGGTCATGACTCGGTATCACACGCACACAGAAAAGATAAAAACAGCAAATAAAATTTGAGCAGTGGCTGTGCTTTTCTGTGCCTTAATTACTTTGTCTGGTACTCTGACTGGCAGTGCTCTGTACTTCCTCCGTGCTTTTCTCTGCGTTCATTCCAAAGTGATTTTTTGGCCAATTTTGTGATTTGGACTTTAAAAACACTGCAAAAGGTTTGTACAGTAAAAGCTTAAAAATACATAGTCTTTCACTCTCTGTGATGTTAAATTGTTACATTTTTGTCTTTAGTTGAAAGCAAATTTGTCTCTAAGTGGGAGTAAGTGAAAGGAAAATGGTTGCATAAAATAATTTTGTAGGAGCAAATAAAGGGGAAAAAATGCACTGTTGATTTAGCCTATTTAGCGTTTGTTGCAGTGTGTTGGTTTAGTCACTAAATTACAGCAGACTTTAAAGGCTCTTAGAACTCCTTTTTTCATCTGATAACAAAATGTGTTACTTTGTGTGCACAAAAGGGCACATGAAGGGTACATGGTTTGGTTGTTTTGCAAGAGAATTTTATTTTTATTCTGTTTATTTTGCCTTTTCTTGTATGAAGATTTAAAGAAAGAATGCAAAGAAATATCCTACACTAAAAAATTTTGGAATGGAATATTGTCTAGTTTGTCTTTACTTCTTTATGTTCATGTAAAGTAAGTTTTGGATTTCCAGAAAGGAAAGCAAATAAATGGGGCTTTAAAATAAACTTGCCATGTTTTTATTATTTTTGATTTGAGCTCTACTTCCATACTTTGCATTTCTTCCAACTAGATGAGTGCATCTGATTGGTCTAACTTCACGCTTCATCTGGAGGAGTCCCTCACCAACACTTTGAGTCACTTCCTGGATAACTGGAGGCGTAATGCAACCGCTTCAGCCAACGCTCTGGAGAAGACTATGGCTGAGGAGAACTTCAGGGACGTGAGCTGGTATCTCGCTGTGATGATTGGCATGTTTGCCTTCATTCTTGTGGCCATGCTGGTGAGCACAGTCAAATCCAAAAGGAGGGAGCACTCTAACGACCCCTACCACCAATACATCAAGGAGGACTGGACTGCTCAGATACAGCAGGGCGATATTGCATCTAGATAATGAGGGCACATAATTCACAGCAAATTTCTGTTATGAAGAGCAGCAGGGAAAAAAAAGCAGTATATAAATGCACCATCATTAATCAGTTGGCATTAATAATGCAGAAAAGCAAAAGTGTTTGTAGATGTATAATATTGGAAAAAGTATGTAAATTTGGAAATTGTAGTTCAAAGGATATAAAGATTTTGCAGTTTGAAGTCTTGTTTCTGTACACTTGTGTACACACACACACCCCCTCCCCCCACACACACCTTCATACAAGAGAGAAAGAGAAAAGGGAGAAGGAAAAGTTTATCATTTTAAACATTGTGATGATTGTGATGTAAAACAAAGATACATTAACAGTATGAGAGGTCAATTGTTTATTCTGAGCTAAGAGAAACTTTCTGAGCATTAAATCTAAGTAAAAGTAAGGGCACAGCAAACATGAAGACATTCTGCCTTTTCTGCCTGAGGAGGGCAGCAGTGCCTCTATCCAAAGATCATAGACACCTGTAGTACTTCACACAAGAGCCTGAATGCAAGACGCTGAAGTAAAATTGTTCCTAATGCTCTTCTGCAGTTTCAGTGATTAAGGATGAAGTTGACTGGAAAATCTTTAAATAGGTTTAAAAAAACAAAACCAAAGGCTGTTATATATGTTGAGCACATTGCAGATGTTAAACTCATAGCAACTCACTGTTAGTTCTAATATTACAACAGATTATTTGATTGCCTTATGTGCATCTGTTGTCAGATTCCATTAAAATACACCAGCGTTCAGATGATTCAGAGGTCCATATAGATTTTACAGTAGACTTTTACAAAGAATTCAGGTCTATGCTAGCACACATTTATTTCAGAATGGTGACTCATATTCAGAAAGATCATATACTATCTCCCAATACAAACTCTGCCAGCAGCCTGCTTCTTAAACAAGGCAAAGACCCTACACTCCCATCCAGCTACTGCCCAATTTCTCTCACAAATGTACACCTTATAATAATTTGCAACGTCCTTGTCAGAAGACTAGAAAGTAGCATTGCACCTATTATACATCCCGACCAAACAGGTCAATGGTAGTGGTAGACACTCAGCCAATAATACAGTACCAGTCAAAAGTTTGGACACCCACCCATTTATATGAATGGGTGAGTGTGTCCAAACTTTTGACTGGTACTGTAAATGTAATAGATTACTGTTCCATTAACAAATTAAAAACCACAGCTGTCTCTTAAGATGCAGAAAAGGCATTTGACCAGGTAAACTGGAAATTTCTACAAGCAGATTAATATAAATGTGGATTTTGTTCATTGTTCTTCAACTGGATCAAAACCATACACAGCTCTCCAAATTCACGTGTTTTTCTCACCGATCCCTAATAAACCCTCTGCTTTAAGTCACTAGACTCAAACTTATTAACATTTCTATTGAAAAACAATCCATCATGAATAAGTTTACAACCTGTACAAAAGAGACGTTGTAGAGCTAACAAAATTTTATTACTATTTCTTAGCCAATAGATTGCAGTTTCAAAATTGATCAAATCAAACATGTTAGACAGCCCGTGGCTGCACCTAGAACAAGCAATTTGTGGAAAAATAAAAATCTTGGCTCTGCCTTTCATTAGCTCTAATATTACAATGAGTGTCATAACTGCTCTAAAAGCCTTAGTATAAAAACCTTTCTGACAGCCTGGTGGGAATTTTTAAAAATAACCTACCTCATGTAAACTAACACCCCTTTGGAATAATCCAGATATTTGTAAGAAAAAGAAAATACTGAATTTTCCAATATGTATGATAAGTATAAAAAAATCTGGAACATGTTATTCAAGATGGAAACTTTATTACATTCCATGAACTTATCTTTTTCTTCCTATTTTCTCCCCCTTTATTTTTTCTTTCCAGCTTTTCCCCTGGCCTGTTAACTCTGGTTTTGCTGTAATACATAAAAATTTATGTGAAAAATAACACAAACAAATAATTAAAATAAAAGGAAAAATCCTAACAGGAGGACCCTACAGAGAAGCTATAGAGCTCATCTAGGAAGAGCAAATATGAGCAAACCGCCGTGCATTCAAATCACAAGTCTGCTTGCAAAACCTGCCAGACAAACCAGGCTTAAAAAAAACAAAAAAACACCAGCATTTTCACCTCTAGCCCCAAAATCTCATGTGCACTGACTTGTGGTCATCACTGATGTCTCAGAATAACTAAACCCTCAAATCTCTAGTGCTCAGCATGCTCCTCCCACAATACTAAGTCCCACAAAGAGACATCACAGTGAGGAAGTACAGTAGCTCATTATTAAACCCCAACTGTCATCCTTTGCTGTCCTCTCTTCTCAGTTGCTGTGCTATTTTTAGCATTCAAACAACTGGTCTCCTAAAAATGGGCCTATCCTGCATGAGTAGTGGAAGGGGAGTGCTGCTATGTATGGTATCCACCCCCAGTGTCTTGCAGCCCTTACAGTGCTCCTCTTTCGCCTTTGTGTCTGCAGAGAGAAGGCGTAAAGAAGTAATGACACTGGGAGAAGGTATTCCTTGGCCTCGAGGACGCGTTAAGTTTTTGGATTTCTTTGGACAACTGGGGATGTCTGTAAACTGCCACTGACGGACCAGTTTTTCCCTCCAGCAACATTTCTTACACTTCCTCATCCTTTCATAGGCCTTATAGGTGACCTTTCTGAGCGTGCAGTTCCATACTGTGAAACTAAATTATACTCCAGGGGTGTGTGGTAATTCTGGACCATGCTCTCCCTGTGGTTGTTCTTGCTCCCCTGCCTAAACTTTGTGCCTCAGACCCTGGCTGAGAAGGGCCTGGAGTTGCCACAGTATGACGGGAAAGACCGTGTTCTTGATATCAATGACAAGAATTACAAGAAAGCTTTAAAGCAGCACAGCATGCTTTGCCTGTTCTACCATGAGCCCATAGCAGACAGCAAGGAACTGCAAAAACAACACCAGATGACTGAGCTGGTGCTGGAGGTAAAGTATAACAAAAAAGAAAACAATGCATGCAATGCTGAAAAGAGGCGCAAAGTCAGGGAGGAAAGTGCAGGTAAGTCAGAGATGGCACTCAAGGAGATGCAGGAAAGAAAGTAAATCTGATAGGGTTCGCTTGGGTGGCAGTGGTGTGAGAGAGAGGGCGCTCATAATCCCATCAAATAGACTCATAAATGACTCCATATTAGGTCTATCATAAGCAGAGGGGGACCTGGTGAGCTATAAAACTCCAGCTCCATTTTAATCTTTGTATATATGAGCTTCCTCAAGGTCAGCGTGTGTGCAGCAGTCCAATGAGATGCAGCGCTGTCGTTTGAGGTTATTTCAGCCTGATTCAGTTTATGCTTCCTTTCCACAGAAATGCATGAAAGTTATTCTCCCTGCAATTCTACTCTGCTGGCAGAAATAGTCCAAGAGCTCATTAATATTATGTTTTTGAGCTACACACCTGAAGGGCGCTGCGACCTTCTCCTCTTTGGTAAACTTGTCAGAGCAACAATAAGACTTAAAAGTATTTTGCATTCAAGTAAGCAGCTGGAGACATGTAATAGATTTTTTGTGTGTCTGTCTTTTTGAATCCTGTATGAAACTGTGCACCCTACCCTGTCTCATATTACACACAGCAGAGGACGTGTTGCTCTTTAAAAGTAACCTGAGCCCAGACGTGCAGTCCTGATTTTAGCTTCACCGATTTTGCACCAAACAGTGGGCCATGTTGCTACTGAGCCAAGCTAACGTGAACCCATTTGCAATAAGTAAAAGCTGATTACAGTGATGCCTGCTAGTTTGCAGTATCCTGAGGTCTGTCCCCATCAAGGTGTTTACTTGAGTATTTCCAGTTTACAATACTTTATACCGCTACTATATTACAGCTTAAGGGAAATTTTTAATTAAAGTCCCCAGAGACAGGATTGAAGAGTCACATTTTGTTTGTGAAAGTATAGAAAGTTGATGAGATTGACATAAGGCACAAAATTATGAAAGAGCCCTTTGACAGACTGGCAACCACAACTCACCCCTTGACAGCTGAGACCGGCTCCAGCTTCCTCGCAACGCTGAGGTGGAGAAGTGGAAGAAAATGGATAGATGGATGGACATGTAAAATGAGTGTGTTTATATAAGTACGTTTTGGTGCCGAAACAAACTTACTTCAGCAACATTTCATGATGTAGTAATAATAAACCAGTACCAGAACTAAATTGTGTTTTGTTTTAGAGTTACCTATCTTGACTAATAGTTAATCCAAGTATTAGCAAAGATCACCTACTGTATGTCCCCCCAACAATTGCCAGAACAATTATACGTATAATCTTACTTTGGCTATATTTAGAGCAAAACAGTCTGAATGATTATGTAACTGTATCTCTGTGCCAACTTTGGTCCTGCTATCAAGCTCCCATTCACAAGGACAGCTCCATTAAACATTTTAACTGAACTTGTGTTGCTTTTTCCAGAACTCAGAAGCCAAAATGAAAGATTTTCTTTTTGTCTCGTTACTTTCATGCTGTGTGTTCAGTCCAGTTCTTACAATTTCTTCCTTCGTGGCGTTTTTGTCTTGGTTGCAGCTTGTAGCTCAAGTTATGGAGGAGAAGGACATTGGGTTTGGAATGGTTGATTCCCAGAACGACGCAAAAGTAGCAAACAAACTGGGTGAGTATTAGTAGTGGCACATACCTTCTGTTTTATTTAACCTCGATCTGACTGGTACTCACACATTTAGATAAAGAGGACTGCCTTTAATTGCTAACAGTCAGACAACTTTAGGAAGAGCACTTGCATGAATGTAATGGAATTTCATTTCTTCTGCTCACAGGCTTAGAGGAAGAAGGAAGCGTGTATGTTTTTAAGGCCGATAGAGTGATAGAGTTTGATGGTTTGCTCTCTGCTAACACTCTGGCGGAGTTCTTGCTGGATGTAAGTAGACTTGCTTAAGGGCTGCTTCCCGGCTGCTTCCATGAATTTCCACCAGTCACGCCCTCTGATCCGCTTCCATTTCTGTCTGTCTCCAGCTGTTGGAGGAACCAGTGGAAATCATAGGGAATGCTCTGGAGCTTCGAGCTTTTGACAGGATGGAGGAGGACATACGTCTCATTGGTTACTTCAAGAACGAAGATTCTGAGCGTGAGTGTGTATTTTATTTTATTTTATTTTATTTTTGTCTACACACAGCACGTTACATTGTTAGATGGGTCTGTGATTGCCTTTCTGTGGCTGATGCCCTTCATTATAACGTGGATTTTAACCCGTTCATCTCCATGGATTTACAGATCCATTTTTACCACTACTGCACACGCAGCTGCCACTTCCTGCCCCCACCCCTACTTTACATACTGTGGAACAACTGAGCGTAGTATAGTTAACTCGTAGAGCCAGTACATCCCATCCGACCAGCTGTGGGAGCGATAAGCTGGGGTCAAAGTTGAGCTATTTCCGCTCCCCATTGTGCAAATGTCAAGTAAACGATGGCCAAAGAAAGGACAAACAAATGCATGTCCAAAAAACAAGAAGAAGCTTAAAAAAACAACAACACTGACTTGTTTTTTTGTCCCTTTTTTTTCTTTTCAACTTAGACTACGAAGCTTTTAAAGAAGCTGCAGAGCAGTTCCAGCCCTACATTAAGTTCTTTGCCACATTTGACAAATCTGTAAGTTAAAAACAAACAAACATGTAAGACAATGTAACACCTAAATGTTTAGTCTTGACAGGCCGGTTTTTGTTGCTGTAGGTGGCCAAAGAGCTGAATCTAAAATTAAATGAGGTGGACTTCTATGAGCCCTTCATGGAGGAGCCCATGTCCATCCCAGGCAAGCCTCACTCGGAGGAGGAGCTGGTGGAATTTATAACTGAGCACAGGCGGTAAACAAAGAATAATGTTACACTTAACTGTATAAACATATGCATAAAGACGTGTTTTCATGTGTATTCTAACGTCGCATGTATTTTCTGTGCCATCAGACCAACGCTGCGAAAGCTACGTGCAGAAGATATGTTTGAGACCTGGGTGAGTGATGTTTGCTTGGCGGCAGAGGAAAATTAACACTTCCAATTAACTCATATTTTGGTCTCGTTTTTTCAGGAGGATGATATTGAGGGCATCCACATTGTGGCCTTTGCTGAAGAGGAGGATCCTGGTGAGAGCATATTACATAATGATGTACCACTGTGTAAAACATGAGATGCTGAGTATATTTACTTCAGAAATGGGACTCTAGCTATTCAGTCCTAAGGTGTGTGCTCTTTTAAAATAAACAATTATAAAAAGGTATGGAATTTAAAATGAATAAACACATATAACTAAATATAAACACTGGCTAAATGGGATAATGCTTTTTTTCTTTTTAGATGGTTATGAGTTCTTGGAGATCCTAAAGGAGGTGGCCAGAGATAATACTCACCTACCTGAACTCAGCATTGTCTGGATCGATCCTGACGACTTTCCGCTGGTGAGCTTTAAAACTCTTGGCTGACACAGAGAAGCAGACAAGAAAGAAGTGAAATATAAAAAAGGAAATTATGGAAATTTAGATCATCAGGCCTCATGTGCTCTCCCTCTTTGTATTTTATTTTCCGCTGACTTCATCCAGCTGATTCCCTACTGGGAGAAGACCTTCAAGGTGGACCTGTTCAGACCACAGATCGGCGTTGTCAATGTTACTGATGTAAGTGACAACCTGTCACCAATGACATAGATGACACATACTATGATTAGGTTTTCCCGACACTGTCTGATCTCTCTCTCTCTCTCTCTCTCTCTCTCTGTGTGTGTGTGTGTGAGAGCAGGCAGACAGTGTGTGGATGGAAATGGACGATGAAGAGGATCTGCCCACAGCCGAGGAGCTGGAGGACTGGATTGAAGATGTGCTCTCTGGCAAAGTTAACACTGAGGATGATGATGAGGAGGATGAGGAGGATGAAGATGATGACGATAATGACAATGAAGATGATGATGATAATGAGGAGGAAGATGACGATGATGATGATGATGAGTAACTTACAGTGTGACCTGAGTAGCAAAAGTTTCTTCTTCAGTCTAATGTGGACATCAGAGCGCCAGCACTGCTACAATAGGTTTAATATAAGAAATAACAATTTTTTGCACCTAACGTGTGTCTGTTATTAAAATGTAATGTTTCCCTTTGAAAATAACCCCCCATCATTTGCATTTAAAAAAGTAAATGTATTATCGTGAATATATATATATATATATATATATATATATATATATATATATATATATATATATATATAAAA
>VUQK01010921.1:0-11956 GCA_015106715.1 Bujurquina vittata | reverse complement strand
AAAAAAAAATATATAATTGTATATATATATATATATATATATATATATATATATATATATATATATATATATATATAAATAAACTGTCATTAAAGGAGTTTCTCCTCTTCATCCAGAATGCCTGAGTCCTCATTAGAAACACTGCTTTTTGATGATAGATGATCGTGCTCCCTTCCTTTCTGAGTAGCACCAGTGATTTCTGGGATTTAGTAAAATGGAGAATCATTGCCCCGAGTGTCAGTAAACCAAAGTGGTGTCAAATGTGTTTCCATTTCTGTTTACTTTAAATACCAACTCAATTTAAACCAATAAGATCTGGAGTTTAATGTTTCATTTTCTTAGAAACACTGCCTTTTCTTTCCTGGTAGACAAACAAACAAATGTAACTAAAATAGCAGCCTTCTAAAACTTCTAAAAGTCACACTGCACTGATTAATCATCATTACATGGAAACAGAACAACAATCAAATCCTCTGAAAAAGTCAATACAAATATGTATTTATTTATTTTTACAAATGTGACTTTGACACCGCTGCAGTAATTTTGAAGGTTGCGCTGTATAAAAAGACGGGGGGAACTCATGACCTCCCAGCTGCATCACATCTGGACATTTGGGAGAGCGAGCTCTGTTTTCATCACTGAGTTTTCTTCTTTTTTCTTTTACTCGGTTTCTTCCTCACACACATATGCAGAAACACACAAACTTGAAAACTGCACGTATGCTGAGCACATCCTAAATATGTCAAACTGAGGCACATGTGTCGTTGTACAAGAGAAGGTATTTACAACCATCAACACCCCTAAAGGGTTCTAAACAAAACTACACCCTCTGTAAGCACAGTAACACTCTTGTAAATATAAATTTACAACACATCAAGCCTTATATATAGAAAAGGTTTCAAAAATACACATCAAATATCCTCACTCATTATGACAGAGTTCCAGCAGTTGTAGGCAGGTGGCAGTAGAGTATCACCGAATACTGGCAGCAGAAATACTGGTACTGGGTTGAGTTGTTTCCAATAAATTATTTTTTGACGTTTGCATGCAGCAAGCGATAATGCAATATTAATTTTAAATGCGTAAAGTACTTCAATTTGAAATTGTATCAGAAATCTGATTTAAAATTATCCTTTAGGTTGTGCGCTGTCATTGGCCAACAAGGTTTACATTACATGTAGTAAATAAATAATAAACCAAATCAAGCTAAAAAAAAAAAATTAGGGCCGTGTGTTCTGAAATCATACAGCAGTGAGAAAATTTTTAACTGGAGATGTGATTTGCATAACCTGTCCAAATAAGATTCTGCTGGCTCACACATCAGATCCGTGTACACTTCACACACTTACACATACATAACAGGTAATAAGATATGTTCCTTCACCACATATTGATTAGACTGTCTGTATTCAGTCGCAGTGTAGGTGGCATTTATTGAAGACTGCGATTGCCAAAATCAAAAATAAACAAATTCTTAAACTAAATGCATAAAAAAATTAAATTTATTTTAGAATTGTTTAACCATTGCAACAGTTTTCCTATTTATTTGCTGTTAAATATTAATTTTTATTTATTAAATAAATATTCTTTTGGTGACACAGCAAGCCTTATAAATGCAAGACTAAAAAATAAAAAAAATACGCATCAAACATCCTCACGGGTTTCAGGTTGAACCACAGAGTTCACCTTGTGTTCTATCTCTTGCCCAGTGACAGCTGGCTTGGTCTAGCCACCACCCACGACCCTAAATTGGAAAAATTGGATCAGTATTATTTTCTTTATCTGCTCATGTGAGCTGGAATAGGTTCCATCACCCCAACAACAGGACAGTATTTTTCTATTCTAATTGTGCAAATACGCGGGCCATCCAAGGCTTCATTGGGTCACCTTTTCCAACTGGCTGATCAATGCCAGGACACAACAAACCTAGCTGCCTCTCACCAGGATATTCATAGTGAACTAATGTGCCAAACTGTAAATAAAGTACAGACATTCTAATTAATGACACATTTTCATAAACAAATTAAGGCCTATTATATTAGTTTAATATTATTTGTGCAGTTTAACAAATTGATTTATTGATGATTTTGGCAGTCTCGGTCTTGCATTATTTTTAGTACATAAGACTTCTTTGAATTGTCTAACAATTACGGAAACATCTATCTACAGTCCAATTATCTTAACAAGTACAGAGCAGACAAAGGGGGTAGAAACTTTTTTGAAATGGTTAAAAAAATCATTCAAGCGTTATGTAATTTTGGTATAAAAAGTCTGTAGGGATAAAGCATATTCACGTATAAATACTGTACATACAACTGCAATACAAGACAATTAAATAATAAATGCTTAGACTGAAATAGAGAGGTTCAGTTCATATCAGATGTCCTGGTCACTACAGTGACACGAAGAAGAAGGACAGACCCCAGTGTATACTATGATAAAAACCAGACAAACGCACACAATTGCATTCTAAAAATCTCAAACACTCCTGCGCAGGCGCACACTGGCACATGCACATAAAGGAAACTCAAAGTTTGTGAGGGTCATCTGTAGTGCATAGAGACTGAACTGTGCTCTGCAAACGTCACGACAGCAAACATTTCAGTGCATTTCTCTTAGTTTTCTGTCTTTTATCATCTTTCAAGACTTCTGGGACAAAGACAAAGACATAAATACTCTATATGTGAGAAAACTACATAAACATGGGTACAAAAAAACAGTACAAAAGGATTTTTTTTTGTTGTTGAAAAATTCAGTTGGACAACCGTAACAGTTCTGTAAGTCCAGAGCGGCAGCGCTCGTCCACTCTGCCACTGTTAAACTGAGGTTTCTGATTGGAGCAACAATAAAAACTTGTGCGACTTGGGATCGATGTACTCTTCAGTCAGTCGGATATAAGGGATACCCTTGATGGTGATGGCTAAACTAAAGTCAAGACACTTCAGCAGGAACTCTGTCCCCTCTTTAATGCCACTGGTCACAGACGCCTCGCTCACTAAGGTCCACTGATCAGCCATCCAGCGCTCGGGGCCGTACTGCAGGGTTGGACCGGGGACTAGATAGGCCTCGAGGAAGGCCTGCGCACACAAAAACAGCTCATTATAGTACAGTATCCACCATGAAAAAAAAACCAGATGGGTAAAGACCATTTTAAAATTTTAAATTAAAAGTTTATTTCATATACAATAATATAACACATGTTTTGGAGTTTTTTATATTTCTTGTGCAGTCAGGGACGAGAAAGATTTTTTAAGTTTTTGTTTTTGCTTCAAATACAGTCCTTTGTACTGGACTGAGGTTTAACAAGTAAAGATTTGAAGAGCTGAAATACAAGTTTAAAAGTTCACATTACTGCAGGTCTGCACCTGCAATAATAATAATAATAATAATAATTATAAATCAATAATAGTAAACCGACAAAACCCCTTATTTTGATGTCCCCCCTGCCGCTGTCTATAACCCGTGTGATGCTTTCTTTTGTTCACCTTCAGATCTGAGCAGCTACACTGACTGAAATGAATCCCAGCATGATTCTATTAAGTTTGGTAAACACTGCCTTCTTCGTTCAGCTGCTCCCTTTAGTGGATCATCTCACCCTATGCTTTGCATCCTATTTTGTCACACCCAATCCTCTGCATGAATCTTCACTGTGGCTTTCCTCTTTTCCTCCTGACTGGCAGCACCATCCTCAACATCCTTTGTCTAGTATACCCATTGTCCCTCCTCTGCACATCTCAGCCTTGTCTCTCTAACTGTCTCCAAACCACTCAACCTGAGCTGTCCCTCTGATGTACTCATTTCTAATCATGTCCATCCTGGTCACTCCCAATAAAACTCTAACATCTCTACCTGTATTGTGTTTGTGAGTGCCACCATCTCCAAACCATATGTCATAGCAGGAATCACTTTTACTCTTGCAGCTATCTTTGCATCATAAATCAAATTCTTTGGTAAACACTGCCTTTAAGTAAAACTATTAACAGCTTATCTACTGTTATAACGATCGCAAGCCAAGCTGACCTTAGGGCTCATATTATTGACCAGGCAGAAAGCAAGATGTTTCTGGATGCTCTCCATGCTGTGACAGTGCTGCCTCCTGGTGGTGCGGAGGTACTTCTGCAGGGCCCGAGCCATAGAGGGAAATATGGCCAGAGCTGCCTCGCGCACATCCATAATGTCAGATGGTGTTGCACGCTCATCCTCTTTCTTCATGCGGCGGACGTGTGTGAAGGCTTCCTCAACAGCAACTACCAGCCTGACAGAGAAATAACACACAGCATTTGGCTTCACACAGTTGTTCTTACTGATCATATTTCCATTAACTTAAAACTAGTATTTCACAGTTTGTCAGTATATCAGGTGCAGTTTGCACTTGTAGCATTTGAATAGAGGAGACAACGCTCAATCAGATTTGTGCTGTCATCAAAGTGTCACAGAAATGCTACAGGGTTTGAGTTTTGCCTGAAAGTGACACGTAGTTATTTAGCTTGTGAAATTACCATGAAGTTTACATAACAACATGCATGACTTAGTCCTTTTTGGCAAGGCTACTCATGTTAGGTTTTTTTTTAAACTACACACGTGCTTGCAGTGCAAAAAACCAACTGGATAGATATATTTTCTTTATGGCTTTCATCTGCCCTCTGTCCATCCCTCTTGTCTCCCAGTGTAGGCATCTTGCAAAGATTGATTTTTACTTCTGTGCTGAATCCATGTAGTGCCTACGATGTAGCTTATGCAAGTGGCTGACATCGGATTTATACCATTGCTGTTGTGCCTCCTTTTTAATTTCACTCCCTAAACACAAGCTGGCGGCAGAGTTTTTCTCCTTCAAGTTGATCTGGTCTCATCCCATTGATTTGAAAAATGGTGGCAGAAGAAGAAGTAGCCAGAACTACGTTGGGGTATGATGTATATGCCGTTGTCAGGTACTGTAGTTACATTTCTAGGGAGGTGCATGTCAGGCTGAACTGTAAGTTACGTCATAGCTACTGAGGAGATTTAATGCAGAAGCAGAAAGCCACTTTAACATGACTCACCTGGCTCTACGTTTGCGGACTCTTCTCTCATAGTCGGCCTCCTCGTAGTACAGCTCATTGTGGGCGCTGTCTTTACGTTTCCCGGCAGCTGTAACCATAGCCCGTGACTGATTTCCATTACTTGGCTGAGCCCCTGCTGCATTCCCTGGGGCTGTACCAGAAAGAAAGGACAGTAGCAAAATGGTCATTTTGAGGTGGGGGAGGCAGTCTTTAACCCGTCAGTTCCTCACCAGTGATTAATGGACTTCATATCAGTCTGAATCATTGAAGGAAAAACTCATATTGAAGGAAAATTCAGATCTTTTTGCTAGTAGTGTACAACAACTGTGAATCTAGCTTCCAGCCAGTATTGCTCCCATCTTATCCTCCACTAATTTGTGATAAAGATTTGATAGTTATCTGGGGTGTGCGGCCAGTCGCAGTCACAAAACCTTCTTAATTTAAGCACAGAGAAAGGAAATTTCCACCGGAAGCATCCACATTTCTCCACACTGATGCAGAAATCTTTTTTATTGAGGGGTTGGATTAAATATTCATTATTTTACACATCAAAGACCATGTGTGAATTTACTGGTTTGTGTGGCAAACCCATCAAACTAATGGGGCTTATACAGCAGTATGTGAGAGATCCTGCAGTTTCACTGAGGCGGAATAAGATTCGGTCCATATTCATGGAGATTACTACATCTGGGGGTGGTTATAGTCAGTAAATGCTGCAGGTCAGACAAGGATATAAATTATTAATCTGATCTGCATATGTGTGTTCATGCTTGTGCGTGCAGGTGAGAAAGAGACACTGAATGTAGTCATGAAATATGGATGAAAAAAATCCTCCCAGTGCGTACTGCGGAGGAAATGCAGTCAGACAATTTTCAGAACCAACTGTAGATATTTTCCACTGAAAATACAAGTAAGCATGAGCCTCTGATACATCCTGCCCTATATATTCGTACTATGAGAAGAGTGACTGACTGAGATACAGAAAGGCATGTGTGGGAGTTGACGAGGAAAAAAAAAGGGGGAAAGAAGGAGCTGGAGCTGGAGACAGTGCGAGCAGGAAGAAGGAGAGATGTGGGAGTATGTGAGGAATGAGTGTTACACTGATGAATTATTTAAGGCTTGAAATTCCACGGCCCCCCTGGAGGCCCTTCCACTGCACTTTGATAGGAAAGGGGGTGGGGTGGATGAAAAGCACTGCGAGGACACCGTATCCCTTACTGCATCCCTGTTATATACATCAACAAATCCAGCCTTGTGAAGCCGGTGGGAGATTAATAGGTGGCGAGCTTAAGACCCTTTCAACTGCAGGAAAGAGTGTGATATGTGGCATCACAGGATGTGTGCAGAGAAGAAATATATCAAGAACATTGTAGCATATGCATGTGTCTAGAAAAAGCACCTTTTTTTTGCTGCAGATGCAATATGTCAAAGAGAGGAACTTCACATCGCAGTAAAGATGTCGACGACTCAAGTATGAAATTAGTGTCTTCCTGTGATGGTGAGGCCTTTTATCTGTACTTACTGTCAAAAAGGTATGTTCTCAGTTTGTTTTTAAAAGCTGCTAATTGCAGCCAGCGTATCACAACGAGCAATGAGAACAAGCAGCAGACAGTTAAAAACAAGGGAAACTAAAGGTAACAACAAGGGGGACATCAGCAGAAATATTAGATATAAACTATTGGGACATAAGAGGCTACTGACCATCTACATTGTAGACCTTTAACCCAGCCAGGTGTTTGGCAGCTCGGTGTTTGGAAGCAGAGAGCAGGGCCGCGTTATGGAGTGGGAAATCTCTGTAGTAATACTCCAGAATGGACATTGCAGCTCTTTGAATGCTGTGTGAGGCAAGAGAGAAAAGCGAAAACTTAAAGACAAAACAGTTCATAATTACCTGTATATCCACTAATCAGTTAGCCTTTAGCTGTTCTGAATTCTGACAACCAGTTATTGAATTAAAAGAGCAATGTGGTTATTTAGATATAAAATTCAATTAAACTATTTGAGAACAAATGTTACCGCAGATGCTTTTATTTAATTTCATAATTTCTTCTTCCTGGCAAAAAAACATGGCATCTACATTACCAACAATGTACCTAAATGGCTGACAGTTCAGTGGGAATGTTTTGTTGTGTTATGGCTTACTGCAAGCATCTGACAGATAAAAAACAGGCTGCTGAGGTCATACAGATCACACTTGATGATGCGCCCAGACGAGTTTTGACATTAATATATGCCAAAGATTTGGTTTGACAACCATTTTAATAGATTCCCTGTTTTTCAAGGGGAGCCCTAGTAAGCTCTATAGGCAGAAGACACCCTAGCTAACTTCTGATGCTCACCCAGTCATTTTGCTCAGGAAGCACGCCTGAAATGTGACAGAAACCGCTCTGTTCAGAAAAGAGAAACAAGGGTCACCCCTAGTAGGCGTTAAAGGGGGAGAGAGTTGAGAGAGACCCTTTGTACACCCTGCACTGCTGTACCATGTGAGCTACTGGGACGCACCATCCTCAATTCAATTTTCAGATTGGTCATCTTCACTCAGTGAAGACTGGACTGACCTCACATAAAGCCATTTACAGTGTCACCATATGCACTCCTCCAAGTAAGCCATATAAATTACGGGAAACAGTTAATATAGTATGAATCCTTTTCTTTCTCTTCTCCGGGTCCTAACCTCTTCCACAAATTAATTTTAATCAGAAGAAGGCCCATTATTAACCCATTAAACTGTTAGTCTCATCACACAAACATAAATACTAATGTCTCCTAGTCTTTTCATAGTAATAAACTTGTCGAAAGCAGAAACAAAGAGAGTCATATGATGAGTGGCTTTTTCTCATCCCTCCCCTTGAACTCCTAGAATAGCAAACTACTCAAGGACACTGTGGAGTAACTCAATTACTGCCGGTGCCTGTCTTCCCTGTGGCCATAAGCTTCCAATTACACCCATATGTCAACAAGGAGAGCAAAATGGCAGAGCACAGAAAGGTCAGATCCACATGTGAAATTGTGAAATTTATCGATGTCCATCAGTCTTGCGTTTGCTTTCTAAACACACACAAAGTTAATACGGTGCAACTGCAGCATGCGTACCTGAGCTGTCCTATGTTGTAGTGACGAGTCTCTCCATCTGTGGAGCGGATGACACACACGCTGTAGCATGGCTGGAGTTGGCGGAGTTCCAGGAGTACAACTGCCAGGTAGTGAACAAACAGCTGGGAGTCCACAAGGGACACGGCAAACTGGACGATACCGTGGTAGTCATCATCCTGCTTACACCACATCACAGGTTTAATAAAAGTTTCACTCCTGTTAGATGAAAGCTTTTTTCTTTAAATTCAACTTAAGCCTTTTTTAAGACTAAATGAATTAGATTAAAGCAATACTGGGTTAAATGCAAACAGCATAATATAAATTACACTAAAATATGGCACAAAACCTCATGAAAGGCACAAATAAAATACACGACAAACCCACCTGAGCATCAAGGATACGGACCCCGTAGAAGAGCCAATAAGACATGGTGAGGAGGAGTGTGAGTGTGATGAGGAAGGCACGATACACACACACTCTTGGCAGGCATGCCCGGTTGGGCCGCAGAAACAAGGCCCAAACAGCCACCAGGAGGATGAGGAGCTTGAAGGAAATGGAGAGGAAGAGGCCTTCGCAGGCTGCACCACACACCTGCAGCCTGTCAGGCCACATTACTGCTGGAAGAAGCAGGAAGACCAAGGGCGTGGCAAGCACCAGCAGTCCCACGCATGAGCCCACAACCAGGGGAAGATAACGCCGGAAACCTTGGGTCCGGTCCTGTATTCCTTTCCCCAGCCCCACCACTTCCTCCTGGGAAATACTGAGCTCCGAGGTGCCTGTAACAGCGGTGGTGGTTTCTCCCCAGTTGTCATCCTGAAAGGATGAAAAGGAGTAGATGAATAAAATCTGTGTTTCAAGCCACTCATGTACTTTTGGGTGTGCTGGATGGTCTATGCTGTCAATTAAAGAGTTTATCTAAACATACCTATTTCGTGTCGTTTATTAAGTTTGCCTCGGTACACCGCTACAGTGGATTTTGAGTCAAAGATGTGACTTAAGTGCAGACTTTCAGCTTTAATTAATTCAAGAGGTTTAACAAAAGTAGAGTTTAACAAAAAGTTTAGGAATTACAGCCATTTTTACTCATGGCCTCCCACAGTAAGAGGCTCAAAAGTAACCAGACAAACTAACATAATTTTAAATATAAAAATTGTTCTTAATACTTGGATGACAATCTTTTGCAGTCAGTGACTTCCTGAAGTCTTGAACCCATGACCATCAGCAAATGCTGCATTTCCTCCTTTGAGATGCTCTGCCAGGCCTTTAACTGCACCTGCCTTCAGTTGCTGCGTGTTTGTGGGTCTCTCTGCCTTTAATTTTGTCATCAGTAAATAAAAAGCATGCTCAATTGGGTTGAGATCAGATGACCGACTTGGTCATTGAAGAATATACCGTGTCTCTGCTTTTAATTTGTTTTGCATTATGCTTTGGGTCATCATCTATCTGTACTGTGAAGTGCTGTCCAATCATTTGGCTGAATCTGAGAAGAGAGTACACCTTATAATTCATCCTGCTTCTATCAGCAGTCACATCATCAATACACAGTAGTGACCCAGTTCCACTGGCAGTCAAACATGCTCATGCAATAACACTACCTCCACTGTGTTCGATAGATAATGTGGTTTCAGACGGTGATTTGTTTCTCTCCTCCACACTTTTCTCTTCCCATCATTCTGGTACAAGTTAGTCTTGGTTTCATCTTTCCAAAGAATATTTATTTTTCCAAACTGTGCTTCTCGCTGTTCTTGAGTGTAATCAGTGGTTTCAGGGAGGTGTACACTTGTACACTGACAATGATACAGTTAGCTCGTCGAGAGTGTTCATGACTTGGTTAGATGTTTAGAAGTTGTTTTTCTTAACTATGGAAAGAATTCTGTCATCACAAAGGCCATTCGGTGTTGCTGAGCTGTGCAGTGCACTCCTTCTTTTTAAGAATGTACCAGCTTGTTGATTTGACCCCTCTTAAAGTTTTTACTGTGTCTCTGGCAGGTTTATTTTATGGCATCCTTCACTTGCATCAACAAAGAGTTCCAGAGAAAAGCTCCCAAATAAGTTTAACGCTCGCATCAGTGCCAATTACTTTTGAGCATCTAAAAATGGGGAACTATGCATGCTATGCATTTAATTCCTAAGTAGTTAATGCAATACTTCAATCACATCCTGATGCTTTGAGTTAAAAGCCACTGTGTGCATAGGCCAAACTACAAAGAATGTGTCAAAAATGAAAACAAGTCAAATAATATCAATGAATAACTTAAAAATGAATAAAGCTGTATGAACTGATCCGTGAGCTTATCAACTTCATCAAAACAACTTCCCAGCAAACACTATTGAAACAACAACATTGTGCTGCTGATCAAAAATTACGCCAAAATTAATGACCTTGTTTTATGTCCAAACAGGGGTCAACTGTCAGTCCCTCTTTTACTGATCTGCTTTTATTAATACACCAACTTTTGATTGACAGTTTGTTTAAGCCACACAACATCCACACCAGGTACACAAACCTGTAAAACTAATGCTCTTATTTGTTTGTTTTGTTCTAACTGATTAAAAGATAATTCGCAAAAAAATTGTTACAAGCCACCCATTAGTATAGAGGGATGCACATCAAGCAAACACACCACATTCACTGTCTTCTCAGCCATAATAATGGGATGTCTTGAATATTCAGTATTATTTTCAAACGACAAAATGTTTGATGGATCCCTTCCTGGAGACAGCAGAATTTGTTGTCTAGAAGCAATGAGCTCAAAGCTCAAAGCACCCAATTCTTTGGCCCACTGTCGATACAAAATAGTTCTGAGTGCAAAAACTGGGCCCATGCCATAAGTGGACCAACCAGAGTCAAATGATGAACGAGAATCAGACGGACAGCAGTGCTTCCATTTTCCCATTTCCTCCTTTCTTTGCACACAAAAGCACCACAGAGTCTACGCACGATGAATGCTGCACATCCTTCTTTTTTTTTTTAGTTAGTCATTATAATAGAAAGCCTTTTAAAGTCTGTTTGAAGTAATAAAGGACGACAGGACGGGATACACACGCAGGCAAAGGGATGCACACTGCACCAGACACACACACACACACACACACACACACACTGAATCACATCAACAAAAGCAAAGGCTCTCCATGCCCATCATCACAAATCACTTTTTTCTTCTTAACTATCAAGGTCATTTTAAGCATAAATATTTCCAACAAAAAGACACAGGGAGAATAAATTAGTGACAAGTCTACTCTAAAGAGGCATTTATTTTTGTTTGCCTGTCATTAATTTGTGTAATTAGCCATTCATAGTCCCCCAGAGTGTCACTGCATTGTACCCACCAACAACCAATCAAAGGAGAAGCAGCTGCAGCGAGAGGGATGAGGGCTGGAGAAATGACAAGCTGAACAGATAAGCCTTCATGGCTTCACACACGTGTGCACACACATCCACCTAAGCACCATCAAACAGTGCTTAGATCCACACTGAAGCCACATGAGCCTCATGGAGCTGCTGTAACGCAGCTAGGTGTCACATACTCTTCACCTGTCTAGAGCTTGTGATTCCCAGTGTATACCAGATCCTTTTCAGGCTATTAGAAGTTAAAAGAAGCTTAAGTGAACCCTGCTGGAGTTTGAAATCTGACACACTTTCCATATTTCAGAAATTGCAACATAAATATGAATACTGCCCCTCTAGTACAGTTCACAGCCAATTAACTTAGCCTTGCTGGAGGAGGAGGAGGAGGAGGAGGAGGATGCCAACAGGAGCCAGAAGATAAATGAGCATGAAGAGAGGAGAGGGAAGCAAAGTCAAAGGGGGGTGCCAGTGG
>VUQK01010920.1:0-11021 GCA_015106715.1 Bujurquina vittata | reverse complement strand
AAAAAAAAAACAGTGGAGGCCGAAATCATATCGGTTGATTGGCTTCTCCACAACAGATCCACTGCTGGGCTTCTGTAAACCTCTGTCTGGACCCGACCTGCCACTTGTGACCCGTTTGTGTGTGAGTTATACGTGGCACATTAGTGAGCATGTCTTCCTCATAGAGCTAAAGTAAGCTTACCTGCCACAGAAGAGAGAAAGAGAGAAGCAGGCGAGGTGAGTACAGTATCGGCGATTGCACGAAGCCGTTCGTGATTACTGCGCGACTCTGTGATATTTGTGTAATGTGGCACAGATGTGGAAATGGGAATTGCAGGCGGTGGTTTGTCCCAACCGCCTCTTGCTGTAGTTTAATGTTTTCCCTGCCACGTCAGTGAACATGTAGGTGAGGAGGAAAAAGTCCATGTGGCCTGTTGTTGCCGCACTTTGTTGCCAGTTTAATTAACAAAGGAGCGCTATGGAGGAGCACCACGTGTCGGGACACCGCAGTCTGCCCCGGCCTGCTTCTCGCTACCTCCGCCCACCGGCCTTCAGTGTCACTGGCCTGCATTTTGCTTGATGAATCAGTAAAATGAATGAAATGTTGGGGAGGTAACTGTGGCCAGTCCTGACCGTGATCAGTGACCCCGCTGTTGTCAGATGTTGAAACTTCCAGATGCGGTGCTAAAAAAAAAATCTGTCCTCTGGTTGTGCAAGCTGCTCTGTCTCTGGAAAAGGAAACTGGGAGATGTTTTTAGGGTGGCAAGTCATTGCCACTTCCTGAAGAAACTCAAAGCTCAGACAACTGAGACCACAAAAAGTCTGATGGTTCAGTATGAGACTCCTGGCTCTACAGGCAGGCTGCGGTAGTTTCACTGAAAAGCAAAAGCAAAGGGCTGTTGTGTTGTGTCCTGCTGTGAAGACAAGGGGGGAACATGCACACATGCAATAGTGTGTCCTACAGATTCCTCTTTCCATATATTATCAGTACACTGAGTTTATTATTTTTTTTCAGAAAAATCTAAACACTTCAAAACAACGGGTCTCAAAGTTGGGTCCAGGGACCCCACTGGTCCACAAACCATAGCCACGGGTTTTGTGCATTCGTTTGATGTGAATCATAAAAATGTGCTTCCCGTGGTTTGTTTGGGTCGATAAAACATTAATGATATTTGCAACTCAGTCTCTGGGTGCAAGGATTTGATCTTTTTGCTGCAAAACTTAACATGGTAGCTAATTAACTATCTGGTGAGCAGGGAGGAATATTTGAGTCAGCCCCACACCATTAGGTGAAGCCAAGCCCAGACCAGTTAAACTGGTGTTAGAATTATGAGGGGGCATTTTTCCTCCCTGTAAAAGACTCCCAAAGCTGAGAAAAGCCACTGGACCAACATGACTTACAAAGTGGCGGTCACTGCTCTCTGACCATCCATGGTCATTCATTATAAAGATGAAGCAGCAACAGAAGTTTCTAGTCAAGCGCAGCAATATAACTGATGATTATCTAGACACACATTGAGTATCACTGTATCATGATCTGTTATCATAGGCAATGTTTCAGCCTATCACATCAAGAGCTTCTCTGCAGGTTCCTGCCCTGATAGTAATTTGAGGCAAATATGAAGGAAGCGCCTGCTGGCTGATAAATGAGGGCGCTCGCAACTAGATTTTGTCTAACCTCTAAAATGGAATTTGAGGGTAAATTTAGGTTTTGCATTTAAGTCAACTGACAAAGGTGTTAACTTAAATGAGGCATTAAAGGTGAAAATAAACTACCTTCCTGGTAGAATAAACGTGGATGTGATTTCTCTTCACAAGCTTGAATTATTTTAGTTCTCAGATTTTGTGGCGTTTTGTGTTTCTGACTCTTAGAGCTGTTGTCACTTAGCCCATCTAAAGAGGAAAGTTCCACCACTGCAGGAAGTAACAAAGAATGAGAGACTTTAAATCAGCTGATGTGTGCATGGAGCACCCAGCATGTGGCAAATGGCTGCAATATATGATAAATAAAGGAAACCGTGGCAGCACACCATACTGATATGATCTCACAGCCTACACAATAATTTGGCTTGTGACATAAAAAGCATATAGGCCAGTAGCTTTCTCTGTGGAAAGTGTATGCAGTAAAGTGCAACAGTAAAATTAGATGCAATGAAGTGGTTGTCTGTTTATGGAAGAATCTGAATCAATGAGTGAAAACAAAAAGGATGGTGCTTTTGCTCGCAGATCTTTATGAGTTAACTAAAACGAGAGGTTTGCTCAGGGTAAAGTCTCCTCAAGCAAATAAAATGTGCCTAATTACATTTCGACCGATATCAGTTGCTATTGTCTGCTGATATTTGCCTTTCACACATATATAATACTATAACTACTGCATTTCTAGATAGTTCCACAATAATAAAAAGAAGAAAATTGGCACACATCCACACTGAAAAATGGGGCGGATGCTGGGCCAGAACAAAACAAAAAAAAACCCACCGACACTGAGGCGGCGGCAGAACTCCAGTTTTACCTGTTTGTTACATCAGTGTTTTCGAGCACACCTGCTCTTCCTCACACCATAACAGAACATAATTTAGAAGTTGTGTCTAAATTATAGCTGCCTCGCTGACTCCATCGATTTCAGTATGGTGGTGTGGAGACGGGTTATGTTGCTGACTAGTTTGTGAAAAACATTAGTGTAGCTAACATAAACATAACGGTATGGCAGAATTGGCCTCAGTGTTACTTAGAGAAGTAAGCTCTTTCTCGGCTCATTTCTTAATAATTTCGAGAGAAATGGCAGACTCAAGTTTTCTTTACGCAAGAGGAAGAAATGTGGTACTTTAAAGCAATAATGCTTCCTCTTAGTAACAACAATTTATATTGACTGCATGTGGTTTAGAATTGCCATTTGTGGTTTAGCAGTCTGTCTGGACACAACTTTAGGTATTATTAGTAATTTTTTATTATTATGCCAAACTCTATTTCAGCCAAGTGCTGACGCAGTATATTACTGCTTTGTTAAATACTTTGAGATATTATAACGCACATTCACCAGTGGAAGGTGAGAACTGTGAGATTTTTTTTACAGAACTGTCTGTATGATGGCAATAAGCCAAGAACAGTGTATACAGCGTTACATTCGGCACTGTCTCTGTATTTATCTCGTATTAAACGTACAAACATGCTGTCATGTTGTGTGAACCAAATATTTGACAGCCACTGCATTAGACTTTGGATTACGTGTGCTGGAAGATGAAGCCTGCAGCAAAATACAGAAGAGAATGAATTGCTTGTTGTTGAGGTGTTTGACTTTGAGTGGATTGTGTTTCTACTCCTTTGTTGCTGTGCTTTTCTCACACTCCTCTCCAGAAACACTTTGAGCTCCAGACCTCTGTTGTCTTTAACAGTTTGAATCACATAAAATACATTTTCTCTGATTTTGAGTAAAGGAACTGGCAGCAGTCTACCAGAGAAGATATGATCCGGTCGGCAGGTTTTTACAGTGCTGTGGTGGACAGTAAATACTGCTAAATTAAAGTGGTACCGAATCCAAAACACTTTATTAGAGGTCTTTAAGTTCTTCAACAGCAACACATCACTCCCTCTGTGATTTGTCATAATGCCAGATTAGCTTTGGCCTAAACAAAGTCAACAGGTTCTCAATGTGATGCAGAGTTTTGTTTTTTAACTTTTCCTCACTCTGAAGAGAACAAAACTGCCACCAGTGAATAGGTGAGCCCAAAATGCAAGAATAGAAGTATAATAGGTGTAGTAGGTCACAGGGGCGTGGATGGATGTAAATCAGTTAGGGGATGGGCTGAGCGGAGGAAGTGTACCAAGCTGCCTTGACAGATTAAAGGCTGAGGCTTTAACAAAGCAAAGGAAGCAGAGGGATGATATAGTCTCTGGCTGTGTACCTGCTTCCTGCCAGGAGACTGAGGGTTGGAGTTAAGGTAGGAGCAATGGCACAGAAAGATTTTTCAGTTGAGCGATGGGAGCTGCTTCCTGTTCTGCAGAGCGGTGGGCACAAGCCCTGCATCAAGGGACCTTTAAATGGAGCCACATTTTTTAGTCACGTGTCATCTTTCAGGAGATTTTCTCCTGCAGCTTGTGGATTAAAAACCTTCAAGTTTTTATTTATTATTATGGGTGGGGTGGTGGGGGGTGGTGGGGGTCCGTTGTGTGACAGTTGACAGTTAAAAGGCAGACAGGAAACGTGGGGTGGAGAAGTCAGGTGGGGTGGGACCTGTGTGTGTGTGTGTGTGGGGGGGGTGATACACACCACACATTCCTGGCTGGAATCAAGACTAAGAGGTTTTATGTGTCATGTGCTGCATCCATTAAGGCACTTAACATTTGATAAGGATCTAAAAGAGCATTGATGAATATATCTCTAAAAAATAAAGATGCATCACTTATGTCTGCATTCAAAAGAGCTCTTCAGCTCTAACAGATGTCAGCGTAACTGGCCTTCAAAAGTCATGCAGCTCCAAGCATCATTTTCTAATGGAAATAACCAGTGAGAAAAAGGAAAGCTTGGAGTCAACGAGAGCATTGTGAACAACAGCTGAGGTGCTCAAATTTATTTAGACAGAAAAATTCACAACAATAATGAGCGGGATCGTCATGTCAAGGATATTAAAAGGACCAGTGCTGCCAAAGACTTGCAGCATGACCTGATCCTATAAGCTTTGCAGCACTCCATTCTCAAACAGACACTACATTTGGCCTGCTAGAAAATCTCACGCATACATCTAAGTCAAAGATTCAACGAATCATTCCTGGTGTATCTCAAGTGGTCAAGTCTTTAAAGGAAGCACTGGAAACACAGAAACAGAATATCAGTGCGCTAGAAGCTTTTTCACATCAGGAACAAGCCAAAGCTCAGAGAAGAGAGGCGCCATACCCCTGCGAGGAACTGCAAGCTACCAGAAACATTTATTGAAAGGCCATAAAACCCCTCGCTATAGTTAAATAGATAAAAGAAAGCACAGGGTTCCTCCAGAAGGTAATTTACAGAGCTAATGAAAACATGGAAAGACTTTCATTCAAAGCTCATGAAGTCCTAACACAGAAGTGCTTTCTATTGACACTTGAAAGTTCTTTTTGAGACGGACTGTGGGCAGTGTGATGGAAAATACACTTTGTACTCGTTTAGAAATGGATCCTCAAGCACAAGAGCTGTGGAGGAGCATCGGTTCATTTTTGGATGTGGCAGGTTTGCAGGGATGTGGTAACGCATTTCAGCCCCTGCCTTGTTAGCCTGAGGACATTTCTGTCTTTATTACTGAACAGGCGCCGGCTTCTCTCAGACAGAATATGTGTGAGAGATGTTGGTGTTGGTGCTCCTTGTCCAGCACAGAGAGTTCATGAAAAGTTCATTATGTTGTTTTGTTTTGGTTTTTTTAAGTTTTTTTTGTTGCATTTTTTTAAGCAATGCCAGTGTTGTTTCAGTGTGTTGTTCTCTGGACGGTCAGATAACCGCTTGGGTCCGGCCAGTCTTGGTGCATCCAGCTGTATTTAATGAACTCATTTCTTTTCTTCTAGCTTCATCTTGTATTTGGCGTCTCTGCATCTTCAGACACTGTGATCAGTCACTCAAAGCAGTGCATTTTCTGTGGGGTGATACAAAATCACCTGCCATAATATGGTCACTGCTTTTTATAGCATTTTTGGCCTTTGATTCTAATTCATGTGTTGCTTTTTTTTGTTTGTTTGTTTCAGGCTGTTGCAGTTTGGCCATGGCCCACGGCACCAGCATCCAGTATGAGCCAGTGGCAGAAATTGGTGGAGGTGCTTATGGAACTGTTTATAAAGCCCGGGACACGGAGAGCGGGCAGTTTGTGGCTCTGAAGAGCGTGAGGGTCAAAACGGACCAAAATGGCCTCCCAGTGTCCACAGTCAGAGAGGTGGCTCTGCTGAAACGGCTCGAGCAGTTTGACCACCCCAACGTGGTCAGGTAAGGGAGTCGTAAGTGTGTTTGGTTTTCACCTCGTGTTTATGATCCACTGTGAACAAATCACACAGGAGGCATGAATTTTCTTGCTCGCCCAGGCTTATGGATGTTTGCGCCACCCCGAGGTCAAACCAGGAGACCAAAGTCACTCTAGTGTTTGAGCATGTGGACCAAGACCTTAAGACGTATCTAGAGAAAGCACCAGCTCCAGGATTAGCTCCAGACCGCATTAAAGTAAGAACTGGCTCCAGCAATATCGGCACTAAAACTGAGCTAAAGTTGTCAAATGAGGCTGCTGATACCTCAATGCAAGCATGGAGTGTTCATTGAAATCCCTGTTACCTAAACCTGTAAAATATTTAGTTCCAGTGAAGATCCGCACACATTTTCTTTTCTTTTTCAGGAGTTGATGAGGCAGTTGCTGTGTGGCCTTGCATTCCTTCACTCTAACCGCGTGATGCACAGAGACCTGAAACCAGAGAATATTCTGGTAACCAGCCAAGGCCAGGTAAAGCTGGCCGATTTTGGACTTGCCAGGATCTACAGCTGCCACATGGCCCTCACTCCTGTGGTAAGAAGCATGCACTGTAAAAGCAAAACCCGCTGTCATGTTTTTTGTTTCTAAGTTTAATTCATTTTTATTTCAGAATTCCTGCCATTCAAGCTGATCACATTTCAGTCAGCATTTAATAGTGTTTCATACAGATGAATAAATTAACACACAGTGTCTAATATTTCACATTCTGCTGCCAGGCATAAACATTTAGTGAAATATGCTTATTGGCCTTCTTGCAGACAGTTAGATAAGGAACATCACGACAAGCAGATGGGTAGCTTAGTGTAAGGCAGAACTGGAAACAGGGAGAAGAGAGTCCAAAAGTTACTAAATCTGCCAAGTAGTCACGCCAAGCCTCAGGAATGAATACATTATATCAGTTTTTCTAGTGTAAAAATGTAGTGTAAAAACCTCATGCTGTGACTTGGATGGGTACAGTAACTTCCTGGAGTGTTAGCAGGTTACCAGGAAATACTCCAGTACAAACCACGACAGCAAGATGCTTCAAAATGACATTTTTATAGAAAAATAAACTATAATATTTACATGTACTTCTTCTATCTGATCCCATATCCACAAGGGTAGCAGATAGCGTCACATGTTTATCTTGGTAGATTTTTTTTTTATAGCAGATTCCCTTTCTGACACAACCCTAGAGGGATTTATCTCTCCTCCCGGGATTAAATTGAGGATCTTTTACTTGTTAGGCAAATATGTAAACCGCTACACTGTGGAACCACTGGGGAAGGCTTAAAGGAACTAAAAATATTCTGTCAGAGACAAAAAAAAGGCTAAATAAAAGTACTTTGAAAGGGGTTTTAATTTAGTGAGCTATAATGTGCAGCAGGCCCCCTGCCTCCACTAGGAAACATAACGTAATAATATAGCAGTCGCATTGATGTACAAGATTTAGCAGCGAGGTAATGGGACTAATGAAAAAAAGACTGGTTACTACAGTCAAGTTCTAAAAAAGGAAGTATAACAGTATTTCACGCATCCTTTGTTTGCAGTAGAAAAAAATTAAGGGTTAGTGGAGGGTCAGCAGTGGCTCAAACCACTGCGAGGTACTTGAGGGGAGGCAATCATTCAGCCAAGCTATTAAACCTTTAACTTTCATTACATGTAAGGGTGCTCGCATGCAACGATGCACTGAAGAGGACTAAACTGTTGCACAAAAAAGGGTGCTACACCTTCTTATCTGACCCTGTAATTTCCACCCATGGTTGTACTGACATGACAGCACAATTTTGGAGGGTCAACTGGGGGGCCCAGTCAGATTTGAAGGGCGAGGTGGGGGGGCTGCCCATCCTCTTTTACTAGATAATGCTGTGGGGGGTTTATTTCAAGTTTTTTTTTTTCCAAGTTTGCACCTTATTACTTGATACTCAGACATTAATAAAATATTTTTTCCCACCTCAAAGGTTGAGCACTTGAACCTGAATGACATGCTCTGGAGAAATTCAGCAGAAAAGCAGCTAATATACAAATGTTTTGATCTTTGATTGTTCCTAAGCTTGATTATTTATTCCCTGTAATCTTTATGGACTCTGTTTGTTAGAGCCTGACTCGTACCAGACTCTGCTGAAGCAGAATTTATGGAGTAAGGAATTTCCATACAGATGCATAAGATCATGATAAATAGGTATCAATAGTGAATATTAATAAAAGGTATTTGTGATAGGGTTTTGTTAATTCACTTTTCTTTATTGTATGCATCCATCGAGCTCTTCTGTTTGTGTCTCCCAGGTTGTGACGCTGTGGTACCGGCCTCCTGAAGTCCTGCTGCAGTCCAGTTATGCCACACCCGTGGATATCTGGAGCACCGGCTGTATCTTTGCTGAGATGTTCAAAAGGAAGTGAGTCAGCGTTCGATTTTAGTGATCTGAGTCACTAATTTAAAAAGTAGCAGAGGTCCAATTACTCATGCTTTGCACGGTGTGAGGTGAGCTCTGGATTCTCATTGGATTCCTAAAGCCAGATCGCATTGTGATAGTTTGAAATCCTTTCCATCACACCAAGTTTGAGTTGCTTTGACATATACTTTCTGTATGAAGCCTTTGCTTGGATAACTACAAAGAAGCAGTGTGTACAATGCACAAGCCCGGGACTCATATCTAGCCTTTTATTTGTTGTTCAGCTTCTAAAACTGTTGGCTAAGGCAGGCAGGAGAAAGTTAAATATTGACAGTCTTGTTCATTTTTTCACTTTAAGCCAAGCTGACTTTCTCATATTTAACAAAGACGATGATCATTTCCTCATAACAAAACATAGAGAAACATTTGGTAAGATGCCAGGAGTGAGGAAAGCACATGAAATGCAATGAGGCCGAACATTATAAAGATAAATTAATATGAATATTCCTGCAATCCGTTTCTGTAGAGCACATTTGCTGTCTGTCTGTGCTCTCTGGTCCTGAGACGCAGACAGTTTGTTAGTTAAAATGAGTTTTAATGAGGGAAAATTGGTTTGAAAAGTAAATAAGGGGTTTTGCCATTTAGCTGTATCCTGTGTATGAATTAAGGTTTATTGAGTTATAGTGTATTTTTATTGCTCTGTGAGGTATAAGTGCCATCCGCATCTCGCATGGTGACACCAATTTGATATTTAAAGCAGGGGTGGGCAATTAATTTTCCCCGGGGGCCATGTGAGTAACTGGGAGTGTTATAGAGGGCTGCACCAATAGGCTGAATGCAATTCTGCTCATTATTAATTTGATCTCTTCATAAGCTCATTGGTGCGGCCCTCCACAACACTTCTAGTTCTCACGTGGCCCCCGGGGAAAATTAACAGCTCACCCCTGCTTTAGACATTTAATTTAAGAGACTGATCCTGGCGCTGTGATAAGCAGGAATTTTGTGAATGTGATAATGTGCACCAACAAGCTTTAACCTATTAGAGGAGCTTGGCAATTTAAGCAGCTAAGAAGCAGATCAGTGATGTACACAGTAGCTCCACCTAGTGGAAAAAACTACACATTGCATCAAAGCAATGTGTAGTTTTTACTACCAATGTGGCTAAAATAATGAATGCCTAAAGATTATACTTTTGTAAACAGTTAATATGAAGATGGTGAAATAATTATGATATGGCAGAAACACACATTTGTTGACATACTGTGCCCAAGATATCCCCATCATATCTCGCCCTCCGGCGCAAATAAAAGAGAAATTGTAAAAACCAAAGGTTTAAAATAACCACCAGCTTCAGCCTGTCAACTAATCCTTAATCTTTGTTTGTTAGACCTTTGTTCTGTGGAGAATCCGAAATGGACCAGCTTGGGAAAATTTTTGAGTGAGTATCAAACACTTTCAGTCACATTAACCTGAGCCTTGGTTGATCAGTCTCACAATTCCTCCGTCACTGAAATTTAAACGTCGTTTCAGGGTTATCGGCTTGCCACCAGAGGAGGAGTGGCCGACTGATGTTACACTATCACGGAAAAACTTCCCCCCGCTCATGGCTCGCCCAATCGCGGACTTTGTCCCAGAGATAAATGAGCAGGGGGCGCAACTGTTGCTGGTAAGGCTCATGAATTAAATAATTAGAGCGGCTTTTCATCCTGCCTGGTACTTGATTTATGTCTCAACTACACAGAGAGTTGAAATCAGGACATTAACAGATTAAGCAACCTCAGATCCCAGAAGAATTTAATTTGCCTTAGACACAAGCCTCAGGAATTCAAGTGCTGCGATCCTGACAAATTCCTGTGACTGCTTTTGCTTATTCAGCTGGTTGCACTAGAGGAGAGAGCAGGACTCGTGAAAGTACCCTTTTAAGAAAAGTGTTTTGTCTGCATACTCTACAGAGTGCTGGCCAAACAGAACACATGACTGAAATCAACTTTTTAATTTAATTTAAAATAAATTTACAATAAATGTTGCTTTTCTGTGATTGAAAGTGTTACCTAACCTTTTAAAGTAGACAGAGTATTTTATCATAATAGCTTTCACTTCTCCATGTTTCTGCAGAATAAATAAGGTTGAATTTGCTAAGTTCATGTTCTTTGCTGCATGAAACCTTCCTCAGTGATTTTGGTTGATATTAACACACAATTGCTGCAAATTTGTCGGCTGCACATCAGTGATTAGAATCTCCTGTTGCAGCACATCCCAAAGGTGCTCTGTTGAATTGAGATCTGGTGACTGTGGAGGCCAACTCAAGAACAGTTTCTTTGCCAGAGCAATCACTACTCTGAACTCACACACACCCCCACTCTAAATGCACAATACCCACATCTCTGTGCATATCATGAAAGACTCACCATCTCCATCATCATGTGTATATTATTTTTACAATGTATATATTGTAAAAATAATATACCTGTATCTGAAGATGTCTGTACTCTAATACATTTTTCTGTATATATTTTATGCATTTTCTCTTTGTATATTTTAATGCACTTTTATTTTCTGTAAATTTTTCTTAGATTATATTTTGTATTTAGGAAGTTTGGCTTTCTTTTTATGGCACTGATCAGGAGTGGCCCTCCAATCTCATTGTACATCCTGTATAGTGACAATAAAGGCATTCTATTCTATTCTATTC
>VUQK01010919.1:0-18972 GCA_015106715.1 Bujurquina vittata | reverse complement strand
CGCAGATTGTTGGCTCTCTGGCGTGGGTGGTGTGTGTGTGTGTGTGTGTGTGTGTGTGTGTGTGTGTGTGTGTGTGTGTGTCCAAATGAAAGAAACAGAAAGAGACAAAGGTAAAAGGAGAAAGGGGAGAGAGAGTGTGAGGCTTTGGTGAGTTCTGGCTCGCAGACCGGCACATGGCACGTCTAGTGTTTTTGTCTGTGTTGGGTTTTTTTTTCCCCTGTGTCTGAGGGCTTCAAGCCTCTCCCGGGCAGGAAGGCAGGCAGGGGTGCTGCTGAAACAGGATCACTCATGCGGCACGGGGGAGAGCAAAGGAGAGGAGGAGAAGCAGGAGCAGACGCGACCGAGGGAGAACCACAGGGAGAAAGTCGACTCCAGAAAACCCCACACCTTTTTATTTCATTTACATAATCTCCTCTCTTGGCTATTCTCTCACTACATCCTCTTTCCCATCTAAACAGACATCTCAATGTGCCGGACAAGAAAAATAAACAGCTCTTCACTGTATGCGTTTGCACAAACACAGATAAGAAATTCATTCATTGTACAAATCCCTCATTTTCTATTCCAAAAGAAAAACACCAAATGCTGCTGGGCACCACAAAAGGCATTTTCCTCAGGTTCATAGCGCAGTGCTTTAAGCTGTGTTGACTATTGTTGTGACAGGGTTGTTGGTCCTCTTTTGACAGAGAGAGGGAGAGAGCGAGGGCAGGCCTGGGCAAAAAAGAGAAAGGATCCGCATGCCTGAAGTAGCGGCATAGCAACAAATGACACAACGGACCCTCAGCATGACACCAATGGCACAGCACTGCGCAAAGTGAGAGGTTACTTTAACCCCCAAAAAAGAAGAAAAAAAAAGAGGGGAACGACAATGGCAGGGCAACAGAAAACTTTCAAAGGCAAAGCCGCTTCCAGCTGATTGTGGCAGGAAAACAATATCTGTGTTTCAGTCCCTGCACATCGGAGATGAAATCTATACAGTGGCAAAGTTTCCATTTATCAGATGAACCTCATGCAGTAAGCAGCACCCTGAGTGCAAAGTACTAAATACTGAGTCCTCCACAACCATTTACCTGGGAGACACTGTCCTTTGAGAGGCCTGTTACTCTGCAGTTATACATGCATATGTTTTAACAGGAAAAATACTAGTTAGATATTCCCACACATTAGAAGACAAATAAATAATGGCTGTACTGTAAAACAAACTGATTTATAAATATATACTATTTAGATCTTACTTCATTACAGCTATTGCATTTACAGTAAACATTGAAAGAACATCAAAGAGCAAATAACAAAATAAAACAATGCTGCTATAAATAAGAATAAGTGAGTTACTGTTTCTAGACTGTCTGTGTCCAGTTGACGGGTTTCAGTACTCACAGTGGCCAGCTTAACTTGGTTCACCGTGTTCACCATCTTCCTACTGAGTTAATCCAACACTTTCTCATCCTCTTTCACTTTGAAGAAGATAATAACCCACAAACCTCTTCCCTCTAGACAGCTGCGCAGTAAACTGACCTCGGCACACAAACACCTGTCACCAGAGCTCTGATCACCACACTACAAACAAAACTACATAAATCCCTTCATACCTCTAAGTATTTAAAGTATTTTAACAGAAAGAGTGAATGCGCAAATTCAGTGCAGCACCCAAGTGATGCTCTTTACATTATATTTTATTATTTCATATAGAGGTTGTACGTGTAATAATTGGCCATGTTTCATTTTGTTAAGCTTGCACGTGTCATCTATGCAATAACTAAAGATAAATATCAGAAGGTACAAGCTATACTTAATGTAGCAGAGGGCAGACTGTTGTTATTGCATGACAGGTTTGCAGATTCTACCATGGTGACACACGGAGAATCCTCTCATCAAAGTAAGGGCAAATACAGCTGATGCAGACACAATATACATGCAAGTGGTAGCATGGTAACACCAAAGTGACCTATAGTGACTGAGGCCCCTCTACAGTTGTCCCCGCCCACCCGCCCAGACTCAGTCCACTTCCACTCACCCCATTGGTCTCGTTAAAGTGAGCCTTTCCTAACCCTGCATGTTCATGTACGTCTGCATGTTTCTCTAACTATCTGCTTGCGTCAAGAAGTGAGTGTGTGGTGTGGTGAGATAAAGATGCAGGGTAACCACACCCATCTCCCAAACTCAGACACAAACAGGTACAGAGCTCATACACAGAGCACAGAAAACACACATAGCCTAAGAATGCTATGTGTTTTTTGTTCCCTCTGTTGCATTCTGCTGGATTGTGTTATGAGTTAGATGAATGAATCCCTCCACAATTATTCCCAAAGAGAATGGACAAGCTCACGGCTCCTGGGCTGCGCAGAAATGAGCGGGCACATTAATCATACTGCTTGAAGCAAAAGAAACAGACAATAACCTGCTTCGAAGCTCCATGGTTAACATTTGCAATATCAACACACATTGTCGTGCAATGTGCATGCAGCTGTCCTCGGGCTGAGACAGTGCAAGGCTCCTTATAATGAAGCTCAAAATTACCAAGTAAAATGATTCCCCTATCATCACTCATCACAGAAAATCCTCTTCCCTGAACTCCCTCGCCGTGTCCTTATCTCGGCTTTTCTTTCCTGTTGCTTTCTTTCCCTCTTCTACCCCCCTGCTCCTTACACGTCTATCTCTCCCCCCTTTCGGTTTCCTCCTCTGCTGGTGCTGCAGCAGACAGGATGACATCACCTCCTCGCCAGCGGACTGCAGTGTTCAAAAACTCAAAGTGTGCATGTGTGACGGGGTATGCCTGATATTAATGTCCCATCCACGAAGACCCTGAAGAATCATTATTTGTACAATAATTTCACATTAAATGGTTTTGGTAACAAGTCTGAATCAAAATGAATATACTTGTGAGCAGGAGAAATTAAACAATGCAAGGCATGAATGGGAAGGCTGGCTGCTGGAGAGTAGCAGATGCTTATATTAGAAATCTCACAGTAGAGTGCGGGAAAACAACTCTTCACCTACAATAAATCTGTAAACTATTCACTTTTTATCTCTTCACAGTTGCTGCATGAAATCAGCTTTTGTCAATAAAATCAAGGTCAACCTGTCTTAATCATTCGATTACTTACAGCTCAACATTTTATCAAATTTCTCAGCAGGTCATTACATTTCAAGGGATGTTTTTTGTGATCTTACAAAAGGATATTGTCCAAGATGGCCCCAAAGACAAGCACCCACACTTTACATTTAATAGACTTATTTACTTGATAATATTGCAACATTCGTGTGGAACAAGGAGAAATATTGGAAGCACGTAGAGTCATACTTGTGTCAGGTGCATCTGACCTCTTTGATTTTTAGTCTGAGAAATTTATACTACACATTTGTTTTTCTTTTTGAATCTGTTAGTGATCTTTTGAGCCTTCTTATTTATTTTAGGAATCACTGACTTGTTCTTGCCTTGTTGTTCTTCCAATTTAGATTGTTCAGCCCATATCTGCCCTGCTTCCACTGCTGGACAAAAAAGAAATAAATTAATAAATAAAAATAATCGGAATATTTCACCTGGCAATTCCTGGATCTCTTCCACTAAATATCGACAAAGGAATCTCTCTGCCAAAGATCAGAGACCTATAATCTATTTCAAATAATCTCAGCAGTTCTATCAAAATTAGCTTAAAATTTCACAAAACAGAGACACATATCTCCCTCTGACACACACATACATACACACACACACACACACGCAAACACCACAGTGTGAATCTGCAGACACAGCACCAGGTGCAAATCATAAATATTTTAAGTGCCACCACAGCTTTTTGTGCTACCAGCAGAAAGGTGAAAATAAGTTACGTATGTTCAGTGTGTCACAAGTACTGCTTTACTTGCAACAATTTCCTGAACTCTAAACAACATAAAGCTCACCAAACTCTAGATGTTTTTTCCCTCCCTAAACTCAATGTCTCGTTTGAACTAACACTGGGAGTTTCTGTACATTTCAGGGGAACACTGAACAACGGATATGGAAATTCCCACAAAATGCTTAAACAGCCATTTCAACACTATTTTCTGCTGACTTGCATTTGCTCAGAAAATCTATTTTTCCCCCTCTGTCCCTTTTTTTATGCTCTCCCTCTTTGCCTCCATATCTCTGGAGTGCTCGAGCAGGCAGCAGGTTGTTTCTGTCTAAAGAGATGTAGCAAAAGCAGAGTCTGTCAGATGGAGACCCTCAGGACTGCTGAGTTATGGACACTTTAACAGGAAATGAGTGAGAGGGGCACTACTGAGATGAAGCTGTTAGATTCTCCAACTCAACTCAACTTTGCCTGTCTGCATGTAAATGTGTCCAACCATTTGTCTCTCTGCGGATATTCCTTGTATGTGACAAAGCGTATTGTCCCATTTATACTATTTACTTTCTCACACTCCCCAAACCCCCCCGCCGCCGCAGCCCCCTGTTTGTCCCTGCCAAAGTCATTGATTGTCTCTTTATATTTGGCCCTGCTGAAGCCTCTGCATTTGTAGATGAGATTGTCATGGTTATTATCGTCATGGTTATTGTGATCTTTTCTGAGGGATGACAAAGAGGGTAAAAGCCATAGGGTGACGACAGAGTTTGCAACTAAGATATTGTAAACATCCTGTGCTTCAGTGCACAATTATTGTATAAAATATAACCACCTGCCAGCATGTGTAGGAATATATGTTACAACATCCCAGGTATTGGATGATCTGAAATCTATTTTAGTTTGAAAAAAGAAGAAAAAAATATATATAAAAAAATAAAAATAAAAATGATTTTTTTAAATCTTTGTTGTAAACTGCAGTATTGCTTCTGAATCAACAGCTGCAGAAACCCAGTAAACTTTATGATGTATGGACTTCTTTTTTTGCAGAAGTTAAACAAATACTGTTTCCATTTTATAATACTTACAGTCAACTTACAAGTCAACTAAATTTCGGTTTGAAACATTGTACTTTTCACCCCAGAATGCATTTATTTGACTGTGTTAATAACTAGTGACTTTTACCTGAATTTAACAACAAAATATGTCATAACTTTATATGGGCTTTATGTTACATTATAACTTTAACTACTGACACAAAAATATATTTTAATATCTGAACCACTAACAAGATTAAAATGCTGCCAACGTGTTAAAAAGTAGCATTTGATGAAAACAATAAAAAGACTGTTCTGCATGATATAATTTAAAAAGTGGACCTTGAGTAAAATTTTAGCAGTCTAAGTCCTTACCCCTAAAAAAGCCTTCCCCCTAAAAAAGCCTTACCCCTAAGCCCAAACAAGTGTTTTTGGAAAAAAATAAAGGGACTTTTTTGGAAAATAATCACATGGTTTTCTAACTAATATGTGTCAGTTAGAATTTGTATTTATTTATCTATTTTTGCCCCTCCAAAAATCCCATATTCAGGTTAAGGTTTCTTTTTATCACCAATGAGCACTTTAGAGAGGTTAAAAGCCCAACTTTACATTGAATATTTTTACCCTGTGATAATTACTTTTTCTTATTGGCATTTGTGTTTGGCAAGCTAAAATTGTGCAGGAACTAATACAATGCAACATGTGAAAAAACTATAAGACAGTGGATGATTCAGGGAAGTTTAAACTCCACTGACTGCATGGTAAAACTAACTGTAGTTTATCCTCACACAGATAAACTACAAATTTAATAGTTTAATCCTCAACAATCACTTATTCTATTACCACAGGTAAACTAAGAGACACACAAAATAAACAAAAACTAAAGCAGTGAGGCCTTGTGAGTCTGTGCCCTGTGTAACCATTACCTACACTGGATCAGTACATGAACTAGTCTTTAGTCTTCTGGAAAGCTCTCATTAACTGACCCACTAATCAGTTTTACTGACCTCTGGTTTACTTACCGCAGCTAATCCTGGTACAATCTGAACATCAAACAAACAAATTAAGCCAAAAACAAGATTAAGGATGCAAACAGAACATGATACACACCCACACATATACGCACTTACACTAATCTTGGGTGCACATGCATGTCAACCTTCAAAGATACTCCCAAGCAACTAAGCTCACTCCCACGTCTAAATAGGTTGTTTTTCCAACACTCAATCACCTCTATAGACTTGATTAAAACCGTATGAAGTAGATCTGCATTCCATACATAACAGATCAGTTTCTCAATAAGCAGAATCGTTGTTTACTATTTCTTTTTCTCCTCATAAAAAAAAAAACAAGGCAATGTTCAGGACTGAAAAGAAAAGGCAGTGAAAGCTGTGTCAGGGACATGTCTCCCAAACAGTTAATGTGGAAGACAGAGAATAAGAATGATACTTCGCAAACAGACAGCCAAAGGCACGAGACGTGTACTGAATAAAATAGGCTAAAACAAATACCAATACATCAATATTCATGTGTGAGGCAAATAAAATATGAAAGAAAAGGATTTAAAACTGGGAGCAAAGCCAGTGAGAAAAGGTTCTGGCCCGTCACTGTCTGACACAGAAGGGTAAAGACTGGGAGCATTGACAGGTGCATTACATCTGAGAAAATGCAATGATTTTATAGTAGAGCAAAATGCTATTTAAAAAAAAGACAGCAAAAAGAGTATTAGAGAAACATACAGTTGGAGACAAATCATATGAAGAGACAGGAAGAGTTACAGGACAAGAGAGAAAGTACGAGTGCAGCAAGAAGAAGGTGAGACAGAGAAGAGCAGAGTCTGTGTACTCACTCCAAAAGTGACGCTCTTGACTGGCATGCCTGTTGGCCCTCCACTCTCTCTTTCTTACGTTTTCTGTTTCTCTCAAACACACAGCTGTCTTTTCTGTTGCCCCCTGCAAGTGCCGCGGTACAGGGCAAGTAGACCCCCGTCCAACGTAAACACAAAAAACACTCACACACATACACGCACGCACACACACACGCCCAGACACGCACACTTGAGTAAGCATGGTGGGTGGAGAGACTGCATAGGGTGGGGGTTGAGGGGATGGGGGGCCCAGGGGTTTATCTCTGGAGGAATGCTGCCTGTATCTAAGGACACACATTTCACATGCAGCCAAAAACAAATGGGTACCCCACACTCGGCCCGTGGGTTTCCTGCCTCCATCCGTGTTCCTTCTTGGCTCCATTTCCACTCATATTTTGAACTATCCTTTTTTTTCTCATTTATCCCACCTATTTCTTGCCCTTGCCCTTCTTCCGTCTTCCATCACACTCTGTTCTTCTGTCCACCTTTCACATTTGTTGCACCCCAACACTGTGTGTCACCCCAACTTTATCCCTCCTTTCTCCTGTCCCTTCTTGCCCACATGTCACGCCCATCGCTGTGTCTCCTGTATGTTTTGTGACAGCCAGACAATCCATTTTTTTCACGGACCAGGCAATACCAGAATAGTGCAGAGTTACTGTGGCGAATGGGTGTGTTTTTTCGGAGTGGGTCCGTTTCAGTCTGCGAGGTGACTTACAGTGACAAAGCGCCCGGTGGGGGGGTTGCTGCCACCGCCCAGTGACAATGGGCCCAGACACATGCGGCGGGGGGAGCATGGAGGGGCCAGGCTCTCAAAAGGCCCTGCCTCTTTTAATAAAGCGTCCGTCATTCCTCGCTTGAAAGGACCTCCTTTTCTCTGCCTCTCCCCTCCTCTCTCCCTCTCCTGGCTAAATGCTGGGAAAAGCACATCGCTGCCAAAACCATGCAGAGAGATAAATGCTAGTAGGAGAGATGAAGGAGGGGGTATAGCAGAAAGAAGGCTATACACTACTCAGTACCACTGGACCGTGACCTGGGCGAAAACATCACGTGGGCCATCTCTGCTGTCCACAGAATTGAGTTTGGACAGTGATGAGAGCTCCACTGAAAAAGAATGTTGAGGCGCTGGACTACGGGTACTAATGCCCATGAAGACATGACAAATTATCCCATGCTTCTCCAAGAAAAGGGACAGGGGCTCTAACATCAGCGTCCTCTGGCCAAGCCAGCAGAGAGTAACGCAAATCATCTGAGAAGAATGATAACTTCTCAGGTCCTGATAAGACTTTTTTTTTAGGTGTGGCAGAATTAAGTGAGTGATGAAAACCACCTGAGTTTTTCCCAGCAGTTCACCTCTAAAACTGTCATATGTTGGTGAGTTTGATATTAAAAAGTTGCTTTCTCAACTTTCCATTGTCTAAAAATCCCCCCAGTGCACACTGAGAACCAACATTTCCTTAAATATCTTATGCCCACAGGTTAACCCTTTCCAGTCCGGGGATGCCTGAACTGATAGCAGGCCATATTTTGTTAATTTTACCAGGTTGCCGTGTGTGGAAGATTCAACAAGGGCAAATGTGTCTTAATGTATAGCTTGCATGGTTTAACAACATTGACTCATTCTGACATGGCTGTTATTTCCTCTGCATCTCACCATCCAAATGGCCACCTTGCAGGGTAACACAGATTATGGGATGGATTGAAACTCACAGCATCATTTGTATCTAGGCTGTAACTCTACAAAGAAGCAAGGATCTAACTGAGAGTGGTTTCAGGTCACTGTTAAGCACAGGCCACACTGCTGTTGTGTAACAGGGTTGATTTAAGTTTGAGACGGACATGCCCTCTGCACCCCGTGTCAAGCTCCTCTTGTTTGCAGGATAAAGGCCTGCGACTGTCCACGTGTGCTGCTTGTGGTGCTTTATTGCCTGTCTTGATGCTTCAGAGAACAGTGATCAGAGCAGAAAAACTGGAAGGCAAAAAATTTAAATATATAAATTCCACACAACACTCTATCAGCTACCTTTCTTCAGCACCATATTTACTATTTCACATCGCTAACTTAAATTTAAGATTTTAAGATGAAACATAACAGTTTCCAACACCCAAATCTCAAGCGACCGCAGACATATGCATAGAAACAAACACACAATTTACACTCTCCAGGCCAACTGAGGAGGTGGCATTCAAGTAGCTGTAGGAACTATACACACGGGAATCGGAGATGATTCATTTGGAAACAGAAGGCGAAAACTTCTGTTTAAAAAAATAATAAAATGGATTCTCTCGTGGGCAATATTTCAAGCTCAAAAAGCAAGTGCATGACTATCAGTCATAATGAAATACTCTATACTATACTGTATTCTCGTTGAATTCCAATGTAATGTAATTTCTGTGTAAGGTTACAGTGGTACAGTTTGCCACAATGCCCCTCTAGTGGCAGCACGATGCTCTGCAGCTTTGGCCAGTAGCAGCTTAAAATTTAGGAATCGGATGGGTCGGGCTGATACTGCAGCCCTGGAAAAAAACCTCACAGTCTCACACACACACACACACACAAGTACATACACGAAAAACACATACATTCAATGCTTTATCCAGTACTTCAACTCCTCACATTAAGCTTGGGTGGCTTAAAAACTGAGAAGGGAGCAATTTAATTCAGAATTAACAGCAGCGGGTCTTAACATGAGTGGATCACTCCCATATTGTCACGCATACAGTCGCCCCAACAAACGCACATGCATCTCATTGTGACAAAGCCAGACTGACCTGTGGAAGACAAAAAACAGGAAGTTAGAAATACTCCAGGAAGGATAGCAGAAAAGATGAAAGCAATAGAGAAGAATGACAGCAGCAATATGTCAGCACAGGACTAGGCTCCCATTAATCTTCATAAGTGGAGAAGCAGAGTTGGGGAAATACACAGGGAGGATGCGCAAGAGGCAAGAGAAAGAGAATCACTGTGGAGAAAATACGTCTTCACAACTCTCCATATCTCCCCCTCATGTATGGTGCGTACACAGTACCTGAGCTCTTGCTGAGAACACAGACTGCATAATTTAAAATAAAGGGTCTGACCATCAGTCACAACCGGGCTCGAGTCAGCATCAGACAGAATCTGAGCAGCCAGACCATAATTCAATCAGTCTGGTTAATAGACACAGAGGTGAAGCGGCCTGAGTTTTCAGACTCTATTCAGAGCTAATGTACTGTCCTGAAACTACAAGATACAAACTCCACTAGGACGACGAGTTCACCTGCCAATGTTGATATAACTCAATTAAAGTCAGACGTAATGCAATAATATTGTAGGTCTCTTGAGAATATGAACTTCACTGAGAGGAGAAGAAGGAAAATATTGCATAATGTTTGATTGTTACTTAGCTTCTGTCTTTAATGTCAAATCATTTCAGGGCTTTCTTGAGGAAGGTTACAATGTATCAATAAGAACCTATAATTATTAAAAAAGCAATAACTAAAGTTCTATAGCTCAAATCAGCAGCTGTAATTTGAGTAAGGTCTGTCAGTGGAGCTGATGTTGCAGCACCTGTAGAAAATCTTACTAATGCTTTTGGTATGCTTTGCGTTAATATGATTTCGTCCCACCCTTTGTTCGTTTCAACTCTTCTGGGAAGACTTTCCACAAGGTTTAGGAGTGTGTTCATGGGAATTTTTGACCATTCTTCCAGAACAGCATTGTGAGGTCAAACACTGATGCTGGACGAAGACCTGGCTTGCAGTCTCCACTCTAATTCATTCCAAAGGTGTTCTATCAGGTTGAGGTCAGCTAAGTTCTTCCACATCAAACTCACTCATGTCTTTATGGTCCTTGCTTTGTGCACTGATGTGTAGTCATGTTGCAGCAATAAAGGGGTCATCCCCAAACTGTTCCCACAAAGTTGGGAGCATGAAATTGTCTTGGTATGCTGAAGCATTAGGAGCTCCTTTCACTGGAACTAAGGTGCTGAGCACAACTCCTGAAAAATAACCCCACGCCATAATCCAATTCAATTCAATTTTATTTATATAGCGCCAAAACACAACAAAGCCCACCCCCAATCTGAAGACCACATGACATTTGGAGGTCTGTAGTGATTGGCTCTGCAGAAAGTTGATGACCGGTGCACACTATGCGCCTCAGCATCTGCTGATCCTGCTCTGATTTTGTGGCTTTAGGTTTAGCGGGCCTGCCAAAATATTAAAGCATTAAAACAAGCTTCTCCAGTACAGCATCTCCATTCTCAATGTACATTCTGTATAATGACAAATAAAGGAATTCTATTCTTCTACCGTTTTGCACTGCAGTAGTTACCACAATGTGGTGGTAGCTACCTAGCTACATTGTTACTGCATTACTTTCTTTTGTTTTCCATTTCACTATATAGTATGTCAGCTGGCTGTTTTACCGATGATATGCATGCAGTATATTTTTGTATTAATTAGAAGTTATTAGTATTTCATTATGTAAATATCATCATTATGCAATATCCACACAGTGGCTCCCATGCCTTTCTGCACTATGCTGTTCTGCATGCGCTGTATTTCAAATCTGTCTAACTCTTGCGATATGTCATTAATATTTGGGGGACAGGGACAGTGGCATTTTCAAATATTTGTTTTTGGCTTGCTTTGCACCACCAGTCTCATTCTTCACCCTTGGGAGCGTAAACAGAATCAGAAGGTGAAAGAGGGGATGGGTGGAGAGAGCAAGCGGTCCACTACAAAGCGGAAACAAATGGGTCCATTGGAAACCACAGTGATAAATAAACATGCCTTGGGTGCATCAATGAGCTTGTACTGCAGTGGGTTTATGCACAATATCTTTATTTCTAGCACAGTCTTGTTGACAGTATGATGGCATATTAATCTGTATAGCTTTGCTGAGTCAGACACCCCAACCCCCAATGCATAAACTTCCTGTCATTATGTTATTGAAACTAAACTGGCAGGGTGACTGCCAACAGCAGGGAGCGACTCATTCATACTTAAATGTACAGGCTGATCTTAATTTAAAAATGAATACATATTTGATGCCTGCATCATGATATTTTCCACTTCAGCATTTAATATCTTGCCTCAGGGGACAGATGTTGCAATTAAGGGAGACGCTCTTATCAATCAGGACAAGTGGAGTCCAAAGAAGTGTTTTAAAGCTGGAGTCAATCACTCAGCTGCTTCTACTCAACAACTTTAATGCTGCCTTACATCTACAGATCCAAACACACACTCACAGAAATACCTGCATCAACTAACACCACACACGCCTCTCACACACACACACACACACACACACACACACATTGCATTACATGCAGGTACATAACACACACTCCTTGCATCCAACACACACACACATACCCCAGTCAACCACAACATTAAAACCACCTGCCTAATGTTGTGTCAGCCCCCGTCATGTTGCCAAAAAAGGGACACAGAATCTCTGGGGGTCTCCGTGGTGCCAGCCCGTGGGATGTTGTCAGTGGATTATTTGGATTCTGTGGGTTAGGGGTTGGGACCTTTGTGTTTTTGGCTTGTTCTGACATTCCTAAGGATAACCAACTGGATTAGGATCTTGGAAGCTTGAAGCCAGTTTACTTAAGGTTCTTAGGTTTGTTCCTCAAACCATTCCAGAGCATTTTTTGAGTGTGGCAGGGCTGCCGTCAGGGAGTGCAGCTGCCATAAGGGATCTGCTTGGTCTGCAACAAGAGGGTAGTTGGTGGCGTATAACAAAGTAATGCTGCATGGAAGCCAAAGCAAACATATTTTCCTGAACCTGAACTACCTTTCTCCTGTCAGTGGTTTTAATGTTGTGGTTGAGGGGTGTATGCAGCTCACAGCAACCTTCCATAATGCAAGCATACAATTCAGGCAGCGGTATACTCAAACTGAGCAAGGTCGTGCAATGTATCATCAGACCATGTTGATGTTTCTATATTTTCTTAGAACAGTTGAAGCCAGTTATTAAGGTGGGGTGAGTAAATTATAAACTGGATGTACAATTAAATGTGGCAGAAATCTAAAATGCATACTGATTACAAACCCCACTGGTTATTCATGTTTTGTATATCTTATATGTATAATTTTACCTAAACCAGATGGACTGAAACCATTTTTAAATGTGATCTTTTATGTTTAAACTTTACCTTCTGGTAGCATTGACAAAAATACAAGAAGTGACTTGAAAATAATGCCATAGTACAATCAGCTGTCTTTCTTAACATGCACTTTTTCTTTTATGGTGAGGAATGAAAATAAAATGCTGCTATATTGTACCAAAATGCACTTAAAGTGTTTGCATTTGTTTGAGCATCATAAAAAAGTGACTGAATATTGCTGGCACCGATAGTAGAGATACTGGATTTCCTCTCCTGGTCTTTGCTGAACATGAACAGGGTTCACATGAAAATGTCAAACAGGGAGATTCTTTCTCTGAAACACTGAGGAGATGTGTCCTGGCCAGTGTTAATATTTAGTCGTTCTCTGTTGGCTCTGGCTCTATTTTTAGACAGGTCACCGGGTCTTCATCACTGATAATTCCGACAGGGTGGAAGCAGGAATATGGGTGCACACTGAGGACTGTGCCCACTGTTAGACCTCCTGTTTATAAACCTGGAAAACTGCAGCGTAGTGTCTAACAAACTGTTCGTTGCAGGAGGGCTTTCAGCGGGCATTTTCTTTTGGAGTATACTTCCACCTTTAACCATGCACTCTGCGCATTCACCTTAAACACATGCACATGCACGCATGCATGCACATTAATTGTTGCTCACTTTCACTCTCTCGCCGCTTTTGCCAAGTAAACATACACACAGATATATGGTGATGATTTCTAAGATGCCTTTGGGTTTAAATGTAAAAAATAAAAACAAATGCTGCCAGGGTCAACCAAGTAAAAAAAAAAAAGAAACTAGTGAGTAAAGGTGCATGAGTCATGAAGGGGATTATTTGAAGGCAAATCCTGCCAAAGTTAGTCTAAATAAACAAACAGAGACCTGTATTAATAGTGGGTGTAAGCCCACAATAGGGGGGAAAGGGGGGAAAGGTGTGAGCAGAAAGGATAGTCAAGTCCTGACTTCCATAAATCCTTCAAAGCTAAACATTGAGCAGGAAGCACAGCCTTATGCTTATCCTGTCAGAACTGTATAGTTATACTGGCATGAAAGAAGAAATATCTTTTTAGATTTAGAAAAATGAGCCAACAGACTGTATGACGGACTAAAAACATAAACTTTCACAGTGCTTACTCCATCATAAATATGCTAGGTGTGGCCTGCATTCAGAAAGTCATTTAGGTGGCACTCAGCTTAGTACGGCTCCATTGAAAGTATGCTTTGTAGGCCAGATTGTTCCCGTGAGGGATCTCACTATAGCAAAAAGCCAGAAATGATCAGTTCCTAATGGGTCAGCAAGACGAGGAGAGTCCTGCTCTCCTGTCTTCTCTTTAGCGTTGGGCTCAGGCCAACTGAGACATTACACGACTTCTGCAGTCTGGCACAATAGCAGTAAACCTTTAATCTGAATTCTGTGAAGCTGGTATCAGTAACCCTGGGACAAAAACGAGAGTTACAATATTTGAATGCGCCGTGGCCTTTCACATGTAAATTACACTCTGCCCCCCTAGCCGAAACAAATTACAGCCAACTGCTGGTGGCTCGATATGAATGGGCTTCCTAATGTAGCCTACATCTACAGTGGGCTGGGGAGCAGCTGGAAAAGAGAAACTGAGACGGAGGAGAATTTATGTGACAGAGCAGAGTGTGACAGTTTGCTTTATTTCATATTAAATCTACAATGCAGCCGTACTGTGACGAATGGGGCTTGGCTCCCAGAGCATCTGTCTCTAAGGACTCACTGAGGGGTAATTAGAGCTGTGGGATGATAAGGGATATTCTCCTGCCCAGGCCAGCCCAGCCCTAGTAACTATCAATAGTGGCACGGGGGTTGGGGCCTTTACACAGACCTTTGACATCTCACAAATCTGTGCATAGGAGGGGGCATGGCAGGATGGAGCATTGGATGAGGGGCTGGGTTTTTGTGTAAATTACATCAGCTCAGGGTAAGAGTCAGGGTTTGTGGAACCTGTCTGAGATTTAGGGAGAGTTTCATATCACCAAGCTGCTGACTGGCCAATTTGCATGATGCTGCTTAATGCTTTTCAGACATAAGAGTGGAGTGAGCTTACAGCACAACACAACTTAGGCTTTTATTTTTTGTAGCTTTGGTTCTGCTGGTTAAACTTTTGCTGAAACTAGGTCTAACCACATAAAGAGTATTTAGATACTCTGAATGTGGATGTCGCACTCCAACATGGTAAACGTTCAGATCCCTACTAATTGCGAAGCATGATATGAAACCTAAATGAAGTAGATATTCTGGTTCACACAGCACACAGGATTCCCATTGGGATGATGTCAGTGACAAAAAAAATTTTTTCTGGGCAGCAGGAAAGTTTTACAAAAGTGAACAAGAGTGAACAAAAATGAGGGGAAAAAGGAAAATTGCTGCTGGCCAAATTGTGACAAAGATTTACTGTCATTGTGTTTACCTCTAAACAGGAGAAGATTAAATAAAAACTTCCCAGTTGACCTACTGTAGTTGAGCTGTGCATGTACAGGGGTGCAGTGATATATAATTTCTCTTCTGTGCATTTATATTTAATGCAATTCCTTGAATGGCCTCCAAAAGTGAGTCAATCCAACTTTCCAACAGAAACCGTTGTAGCTTTGTGCAAAAAAATGATTTTGAGTCTAAAATAAAAATTTCCCTTCATAACAACTGTACAGTGGATTAATTGTTTAATTATTAAAATTGGTTACTTAACTCTGCATTAATAGATGATTGGCTGTCCTGACAAACATGCGAATCCTAACTAGCTGCTAGCTCACTACTAGGCTTTCTCACTAATTAGAATAACTGACCTGGACCTCTTAACTGTATTTATGGTGTTGGTGTCTTTAGTGCCTTTTGAAACAATAAGTTCACAAGATTTATTGCTATGATATCCAAATTGCTAATCAAATTTGCTGTGTTAGTTTACTAGCATTCCTGGGTCCTAAAAGCAAATATGGCACTGGCCAAAATACAAAAACTGAGGCTTCTTTAAATACAGTCTGTCATTAAAGTAAACCAAACCACTGGTTTGTTTAGAATGCTCACAGTTATTGCTTTATGTTAGATTTTGTCAATTTTTATTATATTTTCAGATCTACAGTGTTGGAGAATAAATAAGATCAGTGCTATACTAAGTGAACAAATGGTTGGAGCAACAAAAATAAAACCCAAGTTGCAGTAAACTCTAATGTCCACTAGTTAGGGAAGCAGATGTCCTGTTGCAGGGGTTTGCTTCACTGACACTAAGCTCACAAACACTTCACTAGGTCTATATGGACATGGACAATAGATCTAACAATATATTTATAGTTATGGCAAAGAGAAATAAACAAAAATACCACCTTTCACACATTCACACAAAAGGTGAAAGAATATTCAAAACAATAAAGGAAAAATACAGCCAGCCAGTGCACACGCATTCAAGAGCATCACCAAGGGAACGACTCCATATTGTTGTATATTGGGCTGTTTTTCATGATGGCTTAAATTCACTCGCCTTTAGTGTGTCTCCTTGACTGTGTACAATGTGTTCAGCTCTTCTTTTTTAAGCTATTTCTTTTTAAGTTGCTCTACTTCCAAATGGTTTACACACTTAACTGTGTAAGAGGAGAGAGGTTTAACTGAGTTTCTGTGAAGGGTAACCCAAAAATGCTCCAAAGTTTTTGGGAGCAATATGGAGGTAAGGAGAGTAGGTTTAGGAATTTCACATGAGAGCAAGGGGGAGCTAGGATCTGAGGGGAAATCATCAGGTGCAAGAGTCGTCTGGAACAAGTTTCCCGCCAGCCTTATTGCACTTAAATGATCTCTCCTCCAACAAGTGACAACGGATTCAAGATCATCTACTGTATGAGGTGCAATAAAACCTCGGGCAAACCTATCCCAGACTGTTTAAACAGATAAAAACAGACAAAACACAGGAACAGCACATGACAAACAGTGACATAGAAAATACACAGAGGCACAATACACAACACTGACACATCAAAGGCACGGGCAAAGGCAGGCAGGCACGACCACAACACCTACAGCACTTAACGTCACATCACAAGACAGACATTCAACGTTCTACTAATACACAGACTGAAGCCGTGCAAGGACCGAACAGCATGCACACAAACTCACACAACAAAGAGATCAACCCCCAACCACAAACACATCCCTGAACACAGACACTCTTTCTCGCTCACGCTCACACACACATACACACACACACACACACACACACACACACAAACCTTAAACTAACCCTAAACACGAACACAGAATGACACAAGCATATTTTAGAAATCAGAAGAACCCACAGGAAAAATACTTGGACTGCTGTCTGTTATCTCTACTGTGAACTGTTGTGCAAAGTACTTTTTTTTAATAGCAGGAAGCACAAACCTATTTGTAACTTGTATGAAGCCTTTGAAAAGTATATCAAAGCTATATTTTGCCCGTGGACTCTTGCCTTGTAATATGCTGCTTGAGAACATTAATTTCAGAGAAATCACAGAGACGATGTAGAGATTAATATGGATACAGATCCACACTAATGTTATATATAATTATGTGTAACTAAAAAAAAAGAAAGAACGCAAAACAATAACAAACCAAATCAAACAAATTAAAAACAGCACGTTAGTACGATACGTCAAGCAAAGACAGGAACAAAGAAAAAGCTCCAGCCTGATCCCACGACACCTGACTGAATCAGCTCACATCACAACGGCAACACTAGAAAGTCAAAGGAATCAGAACTACAATACCATAAGCAACACATCACAAAAAAACAAGAGAGATAAAGATAAAAAACAACAACAACAGCAGAGCAACAACAGTGACACAAACTTTAAGTGACAAATACAACATGGTCAGAAATACATAATATATAAAAATACATATAGATATCAAGAAATAGGAAAATCCAGATATACGTGTTGCAGATATTTACTTCATCATCATAGTGCCATACTCCTTGGCCATCCGGCATCTCAGAGCTCACACTACTGTCCTGATCGATTAGCCAGCGATGCACGGCGTGGGCCTAAAAGGACATACGACATAAAGACAGAGCCCAGTTAATCGCAGCAGTGAGAAGCAGAGATGGAGAGACAGAAAGGAAGAGGGAGGGGAGGGGAGGGAAGCAGAGCGGACAGAAAACAATGACAAGGAAATGAAAAAGAATCAAAGAGGAACAGGTGAACATTAAATTGAGACACAGAGAGGAAACAAGGTGGAGGGAGAGGAGAAAGAGAACAGGAACTGGAACCAGCCCACCCCGCCCTGCCCCACCCTATCCCTTCCCACCTTGTTTGTCGAACCCCTCCTTCCCCCAGAAAAAAACAACAGAAACTCCCTGTGGGAAACAGGTCAGGTTAGGATGAGTGGTATGAGCGAGATGTAGCACAACACGAGGTGGGTGGTAGACAACACCGCTATGATGGCGATGGAGGTGGGTCTGGTGTTGGTAGTTTTTGGCTCACAGATGGATCAGCTGTGTCACTGTGAAAAGCTGCAACTTGCACACTGGAGTGGGCCGGGGTTCCTTTATATCACACTTGTGTAAGTGGCACCAGGACAAAACGAGAGTGTACTTACCCTAAATGCTCACATAGACATGTGCAACCATATACGTGCCGTACAACGCCACAAGGTAAAAAACAACATCTTTAACACAGAGAGAAAAATAACATACAGACACTGTGACAGTGTGTGTGCTACCGTATTTCAGCACTTTCTTAAAGCAAGAAAACATCAGTTTACAAATGCAATACATTCATAAAGGTGTGAAACAGCTAGAGTGGTTTGACCAAAGGTAATTTAGAAAAAAGACAACAAAACTATGCAATCTCTTGACCAGATAACAGCTTCTTTTTTTCCAGGAAGGGACAAATGTCTGCTCCTCTCTGAGAATCAGGCTACAACAAAAGAGACAATTTCCCAAATTTCCCCAGACAGACAGACAGAAAACGAGATGTCTGCTTAGACTTCTTCAGCTAAGATTTGCATCAAACACACACTGCAGCCAGTTTTAGTCCTGGTCACCCTGAAATACACATACAGGATCTTACACACACATACACACACACACACACACACACGCACACACACACACGCACACACACACACACACACACACGCA
>VUQK01010917.1:13534-25343 GCA_015106715.1 Bujurquina vittata | reverse complement strand
TTGGATGAGGATGGAGAGTCCCAGGTATTTAACCCCCAGTGGCGGTTTCCTGCTTTTAGGTGGTTCCAAGTGTCCTGCTATTTATTGTGTGAATTGTCACATTAACCAAGGTGTGAAAAAGGTGTGAGTCGTTGCCATCATTGGTGTCAAGGTGTGAAAACTCTGCTGGACACTGCCCTACTCCACCATCCTGTGAGTGATGGTGGTCACCCGAGGCAAGGTTGAGGGTTGGGGGTTGAGACCCCTGGGAAGGAATCTCAAGACTAAAAGGTGATATATGTTTCTGTGGAAAATCTACACCATAGGTATGTTGTTACTGCAAACCCTACGATGTACACCTCCCTAAAAACTACACATCACTTCAGCAAAACCCACAACTATTGTGATTGGCCTGTTCAGTATTGTTGCTTGCTCCTATGCATTTCCAGCTACTCTTTCACCCCAGATTTTGAATTTATCAGTGAGGGAACAACAATCATCACCTCAATATAAGAAATATAATAATGTGTCCAAGAGTGGACACATTATTATATAAAAAATGATTATATGATAGCCAACACCATTCGGCAACGAACTTTAGAAGTTGCAGAACTTATGTCTCACTAGTCGAGGTGGCTTTCCTATGTTGTCCCATGGGTTTGTGGAATTGTTGTTTGGTTTCTGTAAGGGCCTGAGCACTCCTCACTGCATTGCACAACGTACACTAGGTTGTTTAACTTGTGTTAAAGTGATTTATCCTTGGGTTAAACCAATTTTTCTGAGGCTATTGCGGGCTCTGAAGTGCACTGGGATGTTATGCTTGGAGTGTTTCCCACTAGTGGAGCTAAGATGGTGGTGAGGTGTTTAGCAATGTTATAGGTGGCTGAGTTTATGCTAATATGACATAGTGGGATTTGAGCGGGACTCCTTCTTTGTGGCTCTTTGAAGGTTCATATATGAAGGGTGCATCATCCCCAGGTTGCAGGCAGTTGTATTGTCTCAGGCATTCAAGACTACCAAGACCTGGAGGACTGAGAGCCTACACAGACAGGGCCTTGGAATACCTTTAACCTCAAGAGACATGAGACTATCTTCCAAGAGCCAAGACAGTGAGTGAACAAAATCAGTATATGTGCACATTAAAAAGCTTCAATTTATTACAGGTGCCAATGACATTTTATTAGGCACACCTGCTTAAAACCAGTTCTATTTTAATTGCAACTGTCTCAAAAATGTGTTGATTTAACTTATCATATTAGAGGCTGCAGTTTATGTTGCAGTACCCAGAGAGAGGCTTATTTTATTGAACTTGAATATAAATAAAATGGGCTAAATAACAAACAGCGTTCAGTATCATGCTGACGGGCCCTCCTGTGACCCTGAATTGAATAAAAAGAGGAAAATGGGGGGATTCTGGAATCATTGATGTTTCTGTTTTTCTCTCTTCTCTTTCCTCTGACCCCCCATCACCCTCTCAAACAGGTAACTGCCTCTAAATATTAAGTATTTTGTTACTGCTACTTAAAGATACACTCAAGCTTTTGCAGAAGAAGTGGAATTGTCTCCAATGTGCTGGTACGTTTACTGATGCTGTTACTGATGATTACTGATGTTAATTTCCCAAATGGAAACATGAAATCAACATAGGAGCCAATGAGTAATACTATTTGATAACCTGTTATTTAGTTGCATGTTGTACTTTGGGCCATGGTTCTGCAATGCTAACTGTGGCTGCTATGTCCAAACTGTCTCGCAGTCCTGCAGTGTTCCTGGGAGCTTGGCTACAACATGCAAGTCAAGTGACACAGACACAGCATGGTATCCTTAGGCTATTTTTGGTGACCTTGCTAATTATGCTAACAGTACACACACTATCAAGGATAACAGTCCAGCTGTGATTGTCACATCACATTTAGATTTTTTTCCCCCCCATGCTAGTTAACATTTGCATTCGCACATGCATTACATCCCATAAAACATCCGCAGATATACAGTAGTAAGGATCACATACCGTACTGTTACCGGGTGCAGCCAGGCTTATTACATTAAACAGGTTTCATGACTAGATTGCCAAGCTAAGCAGACTTGTTAAACTTTAATTATAACCCTGTTTCAGCTGGTTCTTAACATGACTTATTTCACTTATCAAGTTCACATATGATTTCCACTCATAGACACTGCAGCATGTCTGAATAAACGTTATCACTTTTGGACAAGCGGAAAAAATTTTCACTCCTGCCTCTGAATTATAAATGGATGAATGTGCCACAGATTTTATCTACATGTGAGCCATCCAAGTGTTAATTAATTAAACAGCCCTGTCTCTTTACTCGGTTCTTTAATTACAAGTGAATTAAACAATGCCCAATGTGAATTATGTCTAATCAGAGGAATAGATTTCACCAATTAAAGTGCCCTCCAGGCTCGAGGTGCGAGTAAAAATATGTCGCAGACTTGCTCATAAATCCAAGTATTGATTTGAGCGCAGAGTCAGAGTGATGCAGTTATTATACAGCAGCCCTCTCTGTCCACTGCAATGTCAGTTTCCATACGCAGAAAAAGACAATGATTGGGAATCGTTAAGCTGACCCTTATATATGTTGTTCATCAAGTGAAAGGAGCAGCTGTGCTCCGTGTGTGTGTCATTTGTGATGAGAGACCTTGAACAGCATCCATACATTTTGTATTCAATTGCACAGGCTATGGTGTGTTTTATTAGGAAAACTCAATTTTATTAAAGAACATAACCCCCCACCACCACCACCACCACCACTGTCTTTGGTCAGAAACTCAACCAAAGTCAGAACAGTAATGAACCGTGGAGGTAATTTATCATTCTCATTTCTTGTTTAATGATGTGGACATGCTGAAAACCTGTTGAGACTCTCTTTGTAATTAAAGGTTACAAGGGAAAAGAATATTATCTTTAAATTGTGTTCCAGTGCACTCTGTTTAAATAACCTTCAATATGGGCAGCAAGCGCATGTGCCTTCATTGCCAATTTTAGAGTGGCTTCAGCATTGATAAACAGACATGCCAATAAACATGCACACAAATTGATAATCAAACTAGAATTAAAGCATCTGAATGGGCATTTACAGCCCCGACAGAAGACATTGATTTGCAAATCTCATTAACTCATTTTATTCACAATAAAACTAAAACTATATCAAATGCATAAACAGAGAAAATACCATTTTGAATCTGATGGCAGTAACGCATGTTGGAAAAGTTGGGACAGAGCCAAGTTTACTGCCATTTGCCTCTTCCTTTAACAACATACATAAATATCTGGGAACTAAGAAAATAACAACAGTTTATTAAATAGGTTAAATACTACAATAGAAACAAAAGGTGCTGAGCTACAATGAGGGGCCCAGCACAAACAGGATATTCGCTGCAGTGAATGTATATGTAAAAAGACCAAAACAAAAAATGTGTCACAGCCACTCGAAGGGGCCAAATACATAAGAAAAGCCTTCAGCGCCCAGCAGCCCGCCATGGTACATGTAAGAAGTGGTGGGAAAAAAATCACACTAACTTCCCTGTAGCACTTTCACTGACTGAAAAAAAAGTTTATTTTTTAACAAGACCCAATTAATGAATTAATCTCTGTACTCACCAATCTGCATAAACAAACACTTGGCTAACATACAAAAGAGTCAAATCATACAAAAGTCTTCAGCTCTGATCCAACAGGTTAAACCCCATTTAAAACAAATTACAGCAACCACAGGCACGGACAGTAACGGCCCAAAATCCACGCCAGCAAAGCAGCAGCCTGGCAATCTGTGAATTGAAACAAGGCAGTAGCATATTAAAGAAACAGGTTACCTCAGAGGGGATGTCCCTCCTACTTTACCATACAGTACTACACCACCACTCTGCACCAGGAACTCACACAGCTCCAGGTTCAAACAAAAAGAGAACTTAATTACCTGCACCTGCGCTTACAAAGCGAAGAAAACAATCCAGCCCCGAATGCAAGATGTGGCTCTTAGACCCAGGTTTCACCTCTCACAGTCTTTGTCGTATTTTTGGTTTCACGATGCAGTAAATGCTTTCAGTCATTGAAAGGTCTGGACTGCAGGCAGGCCGGTTCGGCACCCCCGCTCTTCTACCAAAAAAGTCATGCTGGTGTAATAGATGAAGTATGCACTTTAGCGTTGTGTTGCTAAAATCTGCAAGGCCTGCAAGGATGGTACTTTTTCCTCTTTAACCCTAAATGGGCTTTGGCACACAGAAGACAATGGAATTTATGGATCATATTCATTTGGATCATATTCATGGCTTCTTTTTTGCATGATGAAGCTTTAACCTGCATTTGTGGATGGCACAGTGAACTGTGTTCCTGAGTCCGTGCAGTGATTTCCATGACATAATCATTTCTGTTTTTAATGTTGTGCTGCCTGAGGGCACGAAGATCACAGGCATCCAATATTGATTTTCAGGCTTGTCCCTTGCACGCAGAGATTCTGTGAATCTCTAATGATACTATGTACCACAGATGATGAGATGTTCAAAAAGTCTTCACAATTTTACGTTGAGAGATATTATTCTGACATTGTTCCACAATTTCAGACACTTTTTTTTGCAAATCTTTACAACTGAGAAACTTTTATATCCAATCACGTGACTGCCCTACTGCCAGCCGACCTCATTAGTTACAAAATATTCCTCAAGCCTTTTCTTTTTATTACCACCTATCTTTCCAGCCTTTTCTCACCTCTGTCCGGTCTTTTTTGAGGCATGTTCCCGTCATCAAATTCAAACAGAAATTTATGAAATTGAAAAATGTCCCCATTTAATATGTTTTCTATGTTCTATTCTGAATAATCTTTTTTATGTACTTTTCATTAAACATCCCAGTTTTTGGGGGGTAACAAGGTTTGTATAACAGAAAACAATGCAGTGTAAAAAATTAAAATTAAATGTTGACAGACGTGATTCAACAATAATGCATTGCTTTTGTAACTTGCTACAGTAATTTCCCAGATTATTGTTTAAACTTGCGCAGGATGAATAAATGTATAGACCGCACTTAAAGTAAAGATTTTAACCGAACACTTTTTATGCTTCGTTTTATTATTCTTGCATTTGTCTCATATTTCATAGCCTTTTTCAATAAGAAGATTGCCAGAATGTTGATTTAATGCTAATGCAGATGCTGTGAATAGCCACAGCTGTGCATAATGGGAGTTTTTAATGAGATCTGAAGTCAGCTACATCAGTTTATAGCTATTTATGTAAGTGAAAAATTGGAGTGCTGCACGAGGTCTTATTCCCACAATGATTGAGATTTATGAAAACACAGCGATACATATCCATATCTTTATAAAGCTCATAAAAAAGAGTGCCTGTGCTTATTTATGTCTTTGTGTAAACACAAATATATTATGCATCTGCCTCCAGCAGTGTCCTGTCTGAGAACATCATTGTGCAAAAGTAGGTAAAATCGCTGAGATATGGCGAGCTGCCAGTCAAATATACAATGCATTTTAATACTTCAAAGTCTAGTCAAAGTGCAGTGAAGTAAGATTAAAATGGGAGTTCTCTTATCTTTATGTGTCTACATAGATGTTTAGGGAGGTAAAATGGACTGCAGTCTAATTATTCAGGGAGTCCACAACAATGAAAATCAAACAAAACCACTCTAATTAAAAGTCTCTCTCTCTTCCTCTCTCTTTTTTTACTAGAAATGAGCACATAAGTCAGAGCAATGAATGCCTGTAATACAAAGTACTGGAAACCATTTTTTCCTCACGTTTGCTGTTGCTGTAAGGGATTTTTCAAAGCTAGGCTGTGATGTGGTGTTATGATTATAAGCTCTGAACTAAAGACATCTTAGAAAGCCGTAGAAAGGACGACAAATGCCGATGCCTTCTAGAGGCAAGCGATGACCGTCCAACCTTCCCATATCACTCACACTGGTGAGTCTGATAGCTGCCGTGGGTAATGAATCAAAAGGTAAGGTAGCCGAAGCAGCAACAATGTGGATATCATTTCAATGCACTGTGCACACTCTTGTTGGTTAGATAATATCTGTTTTTTGTTTAATGTTTTCAAGGGGATTTAAGTCCTTTTTTGTGTGTAAGACATCCAACATGAAGTTTGTAGGACAGCCTGCTGTCAGTCCAGGTCTTGAGCATTTTAATGCTTACAGTAACTATACTGCTCAACATTTCTGTTTTAGTCCATGAATCAGATTGAGAACATCAGTGATGTGCACTCTTGTAAAATGCACACATATTCAGCAAATATTTTATTGTTGATTAACCAGTGATCGAGTGATTGTCTTTTCTTAACATCTAGTCTTTTTTGAAACTTATTTCCTAAATGAAAGTTGTGCTGACATTGGGCACATAACCATCTGCATCTGCTGAATTGTCCTCTTCAATGTCGCCTGAATATCTTTGTTGGACTTAAAGCACAAGAATTGTTTTTTTAGATTAGATAAAAATGAAATGAGTAAAATGCCATGAAGATGAGTAAGAAAGCCAGGATAAAAAATTAGATTTTTGACCTCTTAGTGTGTGGACCATTTCTTATTTTACCAATCTACACACTGAGTCAGCTGCACCATTTGTTTATAATGGCAATGGCATTGGCAATTTTATTTATATAGCACATTTCATTATATGTAAATGGAATGTGCTTAACACATAACACATAAAGCTAACACTGGAAGGTCAAAGAGCAGATTTTAGCATTATAACAATCCAGCCAGGCGGAAGGTTTCCGCCTTGCTGGCCTCAGAATCTCATCTCTGATTTTTTGCAGATGATGTGGTGCTGTTTGCTTCATCAGCTGGTGGCCTCCAGTTGGCATCGGAGCAGTTTGCAGCCGAGTGTGAAGTGGCAGATATATGAATTAGCACCTCTAAGGCTGAGACCATTATCCTCAGCCAGAAAAGGCTGAGGGTGAAAAGGGTGACTCTGGGTCAGGGATAAGATTCTACCACAAATGGAGTTCAAGTATCTCGGGGTCTTGTTCACGGGTGAGGTGAGTGGGAGGTTCACGGAGGGACAGGGGCTGCAGTGATATGAACACTCCACTGGTCGTTCATGGTGGAGAGAGAGCCGAGTACAATTTACCGATCGATCTATGTCCCTACCCTCACCAATGGGTCACGATATTTGGGTAGTGACCGAAAGAACTAGATTGAGATACAAGCGGCAGAAATGAGCTTGCTCCGGAGGGTGGCTGGCCTCTCCTTTAGAGATAGCATGAAGAGTGCAGTCACTTCTCCACATCAAAAGGAGTCAGTTGAGGTAGTTTGGGAATCTGAGGAGGATGCCTCCTGGACACCTCTTGCTGTCATTGTTGTCATTGTTGCTGTCATATCACAACCAGATATCTGTCTATCCATCTATCCATCCATCCATCTTTTGCTTATCCAATTCACTTGTATGGGAGTGCAGAAGCCCAGACTTGTGACAACTAGTATTATTGGGAAAATAACCTGGCTGTTTCAGCCATGTTTACTGGGTAGGTTTTAATTTTAAACAACAGAAATGCCTTCGGGCCATCACACATTTTTAACCTGTTTTAACTCTGTTAATCTAAAAAAAAAAACCTCTTGAGATTAATAATCTTCTTTATCAGCCACTGTAGGCAGCAGTTTACTTAGCAATGGTTTCATATGCTAATAACAGATCCACAATACATAAAGCAAAATATGCAATATAAGTATACAAACATACATGAAATGAGTAATTTACATTTTCAAGAAAACAAAAAGACAACTTGTGTGTTTTAGTGAAGAGCGTTGTCTATACACACTGCTGTTCTTTCACAGCTTGTGACCTAAAGTAAGTGTGGTGTATATATTTGGAAAATAGCTGACCCAAGAATGGACCCATGGAGGATACCACAGTGCTGACCTGAACTCTTCAATTGCATCAGATAAAGTTCTGTGCAGTAGATGGAAAGCAGCCTAAAGCAGTGGCACTGATGCACTGGCCCAGAGAGTAGGAGTGAATGATCGTCTGTGTCAAAACCTGCACCAAGATCTAGGGGAACTAAAACAGGATTTTCCACCTTAGTTACTAAAAGCAAGTCATTCATCACCTTGAGCGGAACTGCCTTGCTGCTATGAGGTGCAAGAAAGGCAGATTGAAATTCCTGTAGAGACTATTATTGCCAAAAGGGTAACTAATCAGTTGCTTTTTTCCCCCAAGAACCGTGTGCAGAAACGGAGTAACAGAGTTTGGTGAGTAGGTAGCAGTCATGAATACCTAATTTGAGTGGGTGGAATCTAAAAATATATGTAAAAATGTGAAGATTTAACTTCAAGATTTGGGGGCAGTTTGAGCCAACATATTTTCATAGTTAAGATGGTACACATATATTAAGACATTTTATCAATCTGGCCAGGGTTTATTAGTTAAGCTATCATACATCTAGCAGTGTAGCTGAAGCTTCCTGTGCCCTAAAGATGTCAATACACCCATACACAGGATTGCACAGGTATTTTAGGTTCGAACTTTTAAATGGAGGGGCTTATATAAGCTACAATACTCTAATTTAGTGCCATGTGGTAGATAAAAGGTAAAAAGATTTGCTTCTCTTCTCGCTGCTCTTTTACAGGGTTGTCAAGCTCCATTACAGCAGGAGACAACCTTCCAACCTCACCTCCCGGAACACTCGTGCTGCTCTACAGCACACCAGTCACCAGCCATGCTTTTGCTATCTAATGCATAATTTGGTGCCTAATTTGACAGTCTTCACTTCAGCCTGTTTTGCCTGTAGCTTCTCAGTCAGCAGAACAAGTGCTACGTGTACCGCATGCTATTTTTATCTGAGTGCACATCTCTTGTTGATAGGTAATTGTTGAAAACCCTTGTCTCATCAGAGTCTGCGAGGCTCGCATTGTGCAGTAAAATAAAATAAGGTCACAGGAATGGGTTTTATTTACTGTATTATGAGTTTGAATGCGGTCGAGAGCGATGTTTCAAGACACGGAGAAAATTGAAACACAGAAGCGAGGCTGTACATCAAACAGTTACTCCTCATACTGTATTTCTGCACCTTATTTGGGAAGCCAGTCCAATTACTCAACCCAAGGCCTTCACCAGCAACTGTTGCAGAAGTCGTGCGATTATCCTTTTATAGTTATAAACCAAAATCTCCCACCTCTCACCCCCCCCAAAATCCTATTTGTTGATAACCTCTGCCTGTGCTGGCTTAAGAAATCTGAAATGAAACCTTGGGAATACTATCCAGTGAAGTTGCCATTCTCTCTGGTAAACACAATGCCATTATATCTGCCTGTAATGAAATCGACCAGCGCAGGCCACGCTGTCTCATCTGCAGTCATTGCTGGCACTCTGGAGATGGACTCCCTGTACGCATTCACTGTGTTGAGTGTTTTATCAGCAAACAATGATTCAATGCTTTGTGGTCTACCACAAGCTGTGCTTCTCACACATCAAGTGGAGTGCTATTAGGGAATACTTGGGGTGAGGTGCGGTGGGGGCTGGTGCCTAAGGACAAAGTCTCTTTGCACTGCAGGAATAGTGCTGACTGAGCCATTCTGATAGAGAGGCCTTGTCTGTATTGAGAGCTCAGTGAAGTTCAGGAGTCCTTTGTGACAATGGCAGTGTTTGTCAAAGGGCGGAAGCCGTGGTAAAATAAATGCTGATTTACTTCTCTGAAAAAGTTTGTTTTGGTTCTGTTTGCCAAAGTCCTGCAGGCATTTTTTTTTAAATGTATAGCTGCATAGTAGATTTAGTTTAGGAACTGAAATGCCTGCATGCTCAAATTTTGACTTTTGACCCTACATTTTAACATAACATACAGAAAGAAACTGAACGGTAACAAGCCACTCAGAGAGCACTACCATATAGCTTAGTTCCCAATACTGACCCGCCGATGAACTTTTTACTTTTTCAACCAAAATCACCCACGCTATATTGTACTTTTTAAAATAGTTACACAAAAATAATGCACACACTAGAAAGCATGTTTCACACAGTATTGTGCATGCTCTCTGTGGGGGTTTATCAACTAACGGTTCAAAGAGAAAGGTAAAGTTTCTTATCCAGCAGGAATATTATACAAGTTCTTGCAAAGTTTTCATGCTGAGATATTCAGATTTCCTGTTGCGTTAAGAAAAGAATGGTGGCGATAGTGCTGCTGATTTTGCCAGCACTTACTATGCAGATAAAATCTGTTTGGCCGCCACACTTAGAAGAGAAACATTGCATGGGGTTTTCACAGTATCTTGGATAGGTTTCAGGTACATACAGTGCTGTGCAAATGTCTTGAGTCGCCTCTCATTTCTTTGTATTTTGCTGGGAAAATAGGCAATAGATGCAGCGATTGATTGAAACGTGCAAATGTGCATGGAAATACAGTGTATGACACAAAAACGGTTTGTACAATCAGTATTTGGTTCTTTAACACAGCATGAACTCTTTTAGGCAGTTTCCTTGTGATTTCTTTAAGTAGTCTTCAGGAATTTAAAGCTCTTCTTTTGAAGTTCTCTGTCAAGATGATCCCACACTGTTTCGGGAATGTTGAGGTCCAGGTCCGGGCTCCGGGGAGGCCAATCCATGACTGATAGTGTTCAATAGGGTGTTTTTATATCCAGGAATGCTTTTACTGCATTGGCAGTGTGTTTGGGATCATTGTCTTACTGAAAAATGAAGCTGCTGCCAATTAGGTGCATTCCAGATGGTTTAGCTAGTGGCTGAAAATCTGAATGTACTTTTCTTTGTTCATAGTTCCATCAGTTTTAGCAAGATTCACAACAACAGGGGCTGACACAGATCCAAACCATGACAGATCCTCCACTGTTTTATACAGATGCTCACTGTTGTACCGCTCTCTTGCCACTGATTTTCACTGGCTTTCTTGTGTGTATGTGTTTGGCATACCTCAGTTTTTTTCTCCCTGTTTAAATCTGGCTTCTTGACAGCCTCCCCTCCACTGAGACAATTTCTAATGAGGCTTTGGTGAACAGTACATGGATCTGCTGAAGGACCAGATGCATCTCTCGGGTCCTCTGTCAGGTCTTTTTTCAGTGTCTTAGGACACATTTTTCAGATAGTGTTCATCTGCTGTAGGCAGGTCTGTCGCTTCTTCTTTTGTCCCCCACTTGTCCAGTTTCCTGGACATACACCATGCTGAGATATGCCAAGTTTTCAGCTAATACCTCTTTGGTATTCACCTTTTTGTTTCAAAAATAGTATTTTATGCCTGTCAAACTGTCTTTGGTGTTTTTCATAGATTCGACTAAAGACATGGGAACAAATTATGTGTTTTTCCAACAGGCTGCTAGTACAAAAATGCCTAAATATACAATTTAAATTTGGTTGTTTGTCTGTTATGTGTAGACACAGCACTGATTTATCCCTTGAGCTAGGTGTGATTGTTATGCTTGAACCATTCATAGCTCTCAAAATAGTAGGTTCAAGGACTGGACTATAAAGCAGCAATGCCCAAAGACAACTTTCAATGACTTTCAGAAAACCTGGAGAACTGTGGCTCAAGAGCAGTTTAAAAAAATACCAGAAAGTTTGGCTTCTTGGAAGCAAAATGTAAAGAAATGAGGGATGGCACAAGACTTTTGCACAGTACTGTACACTGGCTTTAGGTGTTTACACTGCAAGGTTTGCATCATCATGGCATGTACTAGTAATGCTGTTTGATCGTATTTGCCTTCCAGGTTCAAGTGTGCTCAGAAAAAGTGCTCAAAGGGACAGAAACCGAGCGAGTAAAAGGTCCATTCTCTTGGGGTCATCAAATATTCTCATCATAACCTACCACAACATATTCTGGCAAGTTTTTCTTTTTCTTTTTTTTTTTTTTAATCTTAGTTATCAAA
>VUQK01010916.1:0-13167 GCA_015106715.1 Bujurquina vittata | reverse complement strand
CTGTGCGCTTTACGGTCCGTCCTGCCCCCCCCCCCTCTCTTTCAACACCCCCACTGTAAAGCCAGTCAGACATAAACAGTATTGTTTTACCCCAGTAGGGCTCACAGCAGGGCCCTGTTAGCCTCATGCAGCCCACAGCTCTCCCCATGCCTCAGTGATATCCCTTCTCCACGGCTCAGTGCCTGCATACATATGAATGCCCCCTGTCTTCTACCCTTCACGCTTCTGAGCTGGTCCAAGCTGAGAAGAGCTGAGATGTTACACGGCTGCCACGCTTGTTGGACAGACAGCTGTGGAGGCGAAGTGTAGCATTCCAGCGCTCGTAAATGAACTGTAATGACACATTCTTTGGAGTGATTATAGGTATGATGGTACTTGAACTCACGAGTGCTTCCCTGCCGTGCAGCTCGCTGAATTGTATTAAACATGCTGAGGGTGAATTTTGGGCAATAAAGGAAAAAGGCAGCTTATGTTCTCGGCACATCACTTGGAAAATGTAAGCAGTTTGTGTACACAGCAAACATTATAATGAAGACTTTATAATAGTGTTGTGTTGGGAAATGTCTGAGCCCGTCCTACTGAGGTAAACAAGCACAATAATGCAACCTTCACATTTTTGAACACTTGATGCTGGAAAAATTGTAGTTAAAATAAAAATCCCCACTTGGAGACGAAGCTGGAGAAAAGCGCAACGCTAAAAATGTTTCCGTGTCACACGTCTGTGAACGGGCATCTCATTTAAATGTTTCTTTTCCCCATTTGGTTTGATTCCGATCCCTTGTGCACGGATGAGGCTGTTACAGTATACTGTGTTACAGAAAATAAGCTGCAGTGTCCTTTCACAGCCATTGTGTGTCACACCGGGCTGCATCTCCCAATTTATCCCCTCTCTGGTCCAAGAAAGATTCCTATTGATTTCCTATCAGCAAGCCAGTGTACAGAGTAAATAGGAAGTGTGAGCCCTATTATTTCTGTCGGTTGGTAAAACATGAGTGCGGACCCCCGTGTCTTTATCACGGGGAGCCTTTTAGCCACCGCGTGCCCTTCAACCAAAACACTGCAGCTGTAAATTTTCATACACTCTACAGTAATGATGTCCTTCGAGAATGATGTGTGTTGAAATTATTGGTGTGCTATTAAATCCTGGGAACTTCAGAACACGATTAATGCGATTACACTTAACGTGGGAAAACACCCGTAAAGGCAGGCTGTATTTTCATACGTCCTTAATGCACAGTACCCCGCGGCCCAACTCAGCACAGGGAGATTTGCCCCCGCCCCGGGAGAGGCTTCTCTGCACTCGTTCACTGTCTTTGGACCTGCTAGACGGCAGGAAACAGGTGAGACGAATGCATTTAGGCCCAGCATGATTACATGTTTCTTCCACACGTGTAACAGGTTAGACCGAGAATAGGAAACACAGTGATGTGTGCAGGACAGCAGCTCAGTTCCAGTTTCAGATTCCATTGTAGGCTTTTTGACATACTTAATCCCTTCCTGCACGTTTTTTTGGTTTTTAGCAGCCATTCAGATTCTTCATCCCTGGACATTTATACTGTAGGTGTTGTGTTGCTATTATTGTAGTCGCCACAATGCTACAGGCTTCAAATAAAAGACAGAGACAATATTGAGTTTCTGTGCCCATCGCCTGGCCTACAGCTGCATCCATTGCTGCAGTGTCCCTGAATTCTCTGTGCATTATCAAGGGAAAGGATGAGCTAATCTGCACTGATTTGAAACAGGACCAAAACAGTGGCTTTCCTAATCCCTCATTTTTTTTATCAGGGGTAGTGAGGAGCATTTTACCCCTGTGGGAGGGAAAGAAAGAGGGAGCTATTTCATGCCTCGCTGGTTCCACTGTTTTTATGAAGGTTTTTTCCTGCTCCTACTTTCCTACTTCAATCCACAGTGTAACTGAATTTCTAAAGCCTGTTTGCACCTTTTAGAAGTACGAAGGTACTTTTCATAATTAGGGATGTGTAGATGGCTGCCGTCTGCCTCTGTAGTAGTAGTAATTTAACTTTAAGGCCGATAAGGCTCTGTATCTCTGAAAGAGGGAGGTGCAATTTCCTTAGCTGTCTTTCATTTTATTCATTTGACAATTGGCAAACACCTATGGCACGCAGGATATAATTTGCTTCCTGGAAATACTGCATGAGCGCTCCAATTTGGATTAATGCTCACATCTGTGAGATATAATTCAAATAATTATGTTTCCTTAAATTCTGTCAGCCAATTTATTTGATACTTTATTCACTTATGTAACACATTTGCTGGAAATTTCCGCTTCGTATCAGGTGTTGTGGCAGAGCTGTCTGCTGCACACATGGAGGCCCTCACACTGATGTGTTGGTCTGCATGTCCTTTAGATTCAAATCAGTGTGAGATTCTGTTGCAGTTGCAGCTATGTGCAGTGTTAATGCATGCTGAAATGTGAAAAGAGGGGAACAAAACTTATATTTAATGCAGACTGAAAGCGGTTCCTGTGAATGGCAGTTTAACCATCTCTAAATGTAAGTTGTGCCGGGTGTTTGGGCTTTTTTTTTTTTTACCAGTGCTTGTGCAGCGAGCAGAAACACAGAAAAAAAGAGCTCATTGATCTGCTATGATCTAAACACTGCAAAAGGCATGGGGTGTAACAAGCTCAGGAAATTTACAAGGTAAGCCTTGGCAACACAACAGCACGGGTCATCATAAGACTATGAATTACTGGAACACCTCAGTCTCAGAGGACCACTTGAGGCTCTCTCACTGTGAAATAATTGGGTTGCAACAGTGAAACTGCTCCAGCAGTGAGAGAGCAAAGGTGGCTCTTGCTTTGTTTTGCTGTTACAAGACCGCAGACACGGCTGTGACTATTAATCAGAGGGTGACACGTGCAGCTGACGGCATACTAGTTCAAAAAAACACTTCCAGATGGATGTGAAAGTCATCTTGTTTGTGTATTTATGAGAGGTCCATTTTCTTGTGCACTTGTTAAGCAGTACTGACGCTCTTTGGATATTTAGATATAAAATATATTCTCATTTTCTGTGGAACTTCTAGTCGGTTCGAAGCAGGAAGTCATCAAGAGGGTGCTCGGGGGGCTCGATTGTTTCGCTGCTCGTAAAAGTAGCAAAGGACAACATACCAACATAATACAGATGTCTGATTTGCTGGCTGCACACTGTAAACTATACAGCAACTGTTGTCATCACATCTGGAGCATATTTGTTTCATGATTTAATCCATAACTGGAAGATGTGAATCGCAGTCCTGGAGCCGGAGCACTTAACTCGCCACAGGTCTTTATGCAACAAGCGCTCTCAGCTGCCGCGCACAGATTTAGGTGCTCGTGGCAGGACCTTCACCGTCTGCGACGGGGGACATCTCGCTTTGTTGTCACGACATCGCCAAACATCTTTCACAGAAACAATTAGCATACCATCTGTAGCGTTGTGCCAGCATGTTGCTCACTGTCAGCGTGTCAGCTTCTTTCCTCTTCTTCTCAGACGCTCTCCCTCACAGGAAGAGTGGCTGGGTCACTTTGGATTAAAAAGGAGGATTTTAATTGCTTTAATTGTCTCCTTATGTTAAGATTTTCTCTGCACTTCTTTCCTGACACCTTCTAATGGATCTCTGAAAGGTGGATTGAACTGTCACTGATCTATTTCCTGATTTGAGCTTTTGACCGACTTTGAATATTGATCAAAGTCCTTGCATACATTTTCCTCATAAAGACCTTATGAAGCTGCTGTAATAAAGAACTTCATTTATGTTACATTGAGCACTGTTGGTGTGAAGGTAATTGCTAATTGCTGTAATGTTAAAGCTTGTGTGATATCCCATTAGCACTTTTAAAGAAATGAGCCAACAGTTACACTAACAGCTAAACTTGAATTTGACAAATTGAAGGAAGTGTTTCCTTTGTGGCTGCATCTGCATATCTGATAACCTTCAAGAGAGCGATTTCAGGTGCTTGATGTGCTGATGTGCACGCAGTCGGCAGTCCTCGAAGAGCAAAACTGTGAAAAGAATGCAGCATGATTTGCCCATCTGTAGGTGCAGCTACTTTGCCTGCTATATAAACATCTGACACACTAATAACTGTCACATCGACACATCAGGTGTCACAGACAAGACGATCAACTTCTTTGCTCACTCAGACTCTCATTACAAAATCTTATCAGATCATGTTGTGCTGACACTGACTCCAGAAGTGTAAAGGAAGGATAGTGTATCCAAAAAGTGCACGGTAGTGTTGATACTTTTTGTATTAGAAGATACATTTAAATGTTTGATTGAGCCACAGAGGCCTTTCCTCTTCTTCATTTGCAAATTCAACTGCTGAGTCACACAGTCCTAGAGACCAATCTGCTCCCCCCTCTGGCAACCTGGCCAAAAGGGGAAAATGTGTATTCACAGTTGGCGAGTAGTTGCTGGTGGTTACCCGGAGAAGTGGGTTCTGCACCAAACCCCTCCGTGTGATTGCTTTGAATGCTAGCAGACTGCGTGGAAGATGCTGAGCCGCACTAAAGCGCCACAAAGCAGAAATGGAGAATGTTTTCTTTCAAAGGAAAAGTTGCGCCTTTTGAAATGTGTTGATCACAGTGGGAAGGCGCAACAAATGTTCTCTGCTCCCTGCTTTTCACTGCTTGGCGATTGCAGACAAGTCCACATTGTTCCAGCTACGGTGTTCTAACCGGCGGTTGATGACCTGGCGCTGCGCTGGGCTGAGGTACTGTGACGGTTTGCAATCAGAACTGTTTGCTAGTACCACAATTAGCAAGCAGGCCTCTGATACCGGGGGCGGAGGGGGGTGCTCCCGCCTTACTGTAAATTTTGTGTCTGGCTAGATCCCAGGAGGTAAATGACGACTGCAGGAACCGGCTATAGTGACCAACAAAACCTCAAGGAGGTTTCAGGTGCAGTACTGCGATACCGCTTTATGACCAATCAACCCATTACGACTGCAGAATGTGTGCAGGTGGCTACCAGGTGGTTACCAGGTGGTTACCAGGCAGTCACCGACTGCTCTCTAGGCCTGCCTGGTGGTTGGGGCCTTGCATGGCACAGGATGGGATTAATGGGACTGTGGTCTCATGTGTATTGGCTCAGCACTCAGCGTAACATGCAAAGATAGACGTGTTTATTCCTCTGTCTTTCTGCTCCACAGGTACCTCAGTTATCACAGTAACAGCTACAGATGCCGATGACCCAGTGTACGGAAACAGTGCTAAGCTGGTCTACAGCATACTGGAGGGACAACCTTATTTCTCTATTGACCCCAACTCAGGTAAGTGTGGTTCCCTGATTGTTGCTGCTTGATCTCCAATGCAGTGGTACAGATGTGGCCTACAGGAAAGCTAATTAATTCTCAGTACATGAGTACATGTGTAGGTTAACATAATCAGATGTGTTTAAAAATAAAAACATTTCTGTCTTTGCTCATGGGAACCGAGGAAATTGACTCTCAGTTTTGGTTCTTTGTTTTTAAGAGCCACCTGTGCAGGATCTTTTTTTCTCCTCACAATTTCAATAAATAATCCTGCTAAATGTGCTACACGTGCAATAGTTTACAGGTCTTGTGTAATTACAGTGTTTTTGCACGAGGAGAAAAAAATGGAGGGCACCTCTGTGGGGCAAGCAAAGGCCTTTGTGCTGTTTTTCATTGTTTGCTTGACAAAGCCTGACGAAGATTTCTGTGAGATCAAAACGTTGCTTCATTAAATTTAATGGGAGCTAATACAATGTGCAAGTCCTTTGTCTGCTTCTAACCAATGGAGAGGATAATGTATTACAAAATGCAATGAATGAACATGTCGTCCATAACGGGACAAAAGGGAAAGAAATAGGTTTTTACGGAGAGTCGGGACAGTGATTACATCGAAGGATTATTTCATAAGGCTTTTTCTTCCAGACGGGGCCGTGCACATCAGGCCAGAACCTCTCAGTATTTAAACACGGCCCTTTTTCATTACCTGCTTTGAGTCGGAAAAATGAGCTTACAATGTCATCTCGGGTCAAGTTGTGGTCGATCACTATGTGGGCGACTCTCTGCTTAAGTCCAAATGCCAGGAATAACTTTAGCAAGGTTACACTGATTATACATAGATGCAAATTCATAAAGTAAAGACACAACTGTGTATCCGATCAGCTGACAAACGCACTGAAAGTTTAAACAGTAGGTTTCAGTGGGACATTGATATGTACCATTTCTCAGCCGTGGGTCATGCAGCACTTGCTGTATTCGTGCTGACTGGTTTTTGCAGTAAAACACTGATGCAGGCTGCAAGCTGAATTTGAAACCACACTGAACCTGCAGCCCGGCTTGAAGTGGACTTTTTGGTGTGAAGTCCAGAATAGGTGGCAGATTTGTTCTCAAGCTGAAGCACAGTGAGAAGCCCCCTCCTTTGTGCTAGTCTTGTGTTACTTATCCCATCTGACTCGTATTTTAGAGCAACTTTAGTTTAAACCACTTTATATTCATTTGTAATGTAGCCCGGTGTTTGGTACCAAAATTGAAGATAAACACTAATGGAAGAGCGGTGATTTTAACATGAGCACTAATAGCAGGTGTTCCAGGCTGCACTGATTCCAGCAGGTGGAGATGCAACAGCTTCCCCACCTGTTTGCCCACCTGAGGTGATATCAGTCTGTTGCATTGCATTTACGCTTAAAGTGCAAACACTTGTGAAAGGACTAACACAGAACTGTGTTAACGAGCCCTGTATGTCTGCATTATCCTGTAATCTCACCTCCGTTCAGCACGGCTGTGGGGGACAACATTACATGCATCCAAAGAGGGGGCCTAACATGTTTTGGTTATTACTGTCGGTAACTCGCGCCATCTGTTTTGGTTTTGTTTTGCTTTTTAAATGCTTGTAGATTATCGCTGCATGAGGCTACTGTTAAATCTGGCTTCCTGGCTCGTTCCCTTACACTACAATTTCCCTCTGCAGCTGCTCATGCATGTACATTTATGCTTCAAAATGTAAACTGTGCGCAGGGGCGAACACATCTGGGGGCACTGTAACTGCACTGAGGGGCGTACAGATTTAATTGGAACTAATAGATAATAATTAATATGAAAAAAATGAGCCCCACACAGCTGATATGAGTGAAACACAAATAGAGCGCACACGCAGGCTCCCGACACATTTGAGAAGGCATCATTTTGACCTCTGTTAGACACTTTTTAGGCTTTTTTGAAATCAAATCACAAACAGAAAATATTACATAGTGACAGTATTACTTAAAGGTGATGTGTATAACAACCTAACTCACCCACTATCACTCAGAACAGCACTCACAATGGGACTGAATGAGAATTATAGCCTTATAAGCTTTTGCAAAGGGAAGAATAGAATTATGCATGTACGTGGCTAAGGACACAGTTGTGCCTTTTATCAGTGGATACATCGAACCATAAGCTTTATTCTTGTGTTTATCTTGGATAACTAAGCTGAGCAGCACCGTGTGGCTCCACAACAGGCTGCATGAAATTCATTATTGAACCCCAAATGAGATTTATATGAGGAGAGCTTTGCATCAGTGAGTGGCACGTTTCTTTCAGTTGACTTCAAGTCCTAAATGCTAAACGGGCCAGTTCTCCTACGCTGCTGTGTTCCATAACGTCACAGGGTTATGAATTCCAAATAACGGCAATAATAATTACTTCTCCCTTTCACAAGGCAGACTCTTCAGCAGCGTCATCATGCATAAAGTTATCTCGAGCCACATTCTAGATTGGATCTTTAATTGCTTTTTCAGCGGACTTTTTAACATGTGTCTGTAAGCAATATGATTAAATAATGGTGAAATTACATTAATAAGAAATGAGATGGAAATCGACGGCTCACAATTTGGAAAACAACGCACAACAAACAAGCTTCAAGAAAGGCGGCCTCGAAATTTATGTGCATAATTAGAAGGAAGTTGAGCACATAAAAAGCGGTCGCCGCTGTAGGTGTGGCGACGTCGAGCCGTCTGCAGACGTACGCCAAACAGGCGGAATGGACAATTTAGGGATTAGCAATCACGCCGTGCACGTGCAGATGGCTCGTTAAAGCGAGCCAGATGTTTTAATGAATGCTAATGAAAAATAGAAGGTAAGGGGAAAACAAGCATTCGATAAATAAATAAACATCGTGCCCCAATTCATCACTTGGTTAATGGTCGGTGGAGAAAAAAAGTTGAAGCAAATATCTATGGAAATGAGTGTTTGTCTATCTTCCTCTTTCAGTGATTAGGAATTAATTTGAATAATTAACGATGATCAACAGAGATGACGGCGTCGCTTGTAGCAGGATGATGGAAGTGTGTTTGTGTGTGTGTGTGTGTGTGCTCGTGCGTGTGCATGGAGCACAAGCAACTTGTTTGTGTTGCTCTTTTTCCTTATTGACTTATTTGTTTGCATGGGGGAGGGGGGGGGCTACCTTGTTGTTCAGCTTACGCTGAATTTAGAGTCCAAGACATTCAAAATTCAATTCCTCTCTATAATATCTGTCTGTTCGTTAAAACGACAGTGACTTGATGATGTGTGAAATGTCGCTGCCCTTGGAGCGATCGTCTGAGACTCGTCACTGATTTGCATAAAGAGGACTCTCTTTGAACGTGCATCCATGTATAATAACGTTCCAATGTTGTCCAGGTGCTCTCAGCACGAGAAACACACACCTGAGAATGTGTAGCTGCCAGCTTTTACACCACTTTAATACTCACAGCAGTACTGAGACTTTTATCAATAGCATGTGTGAGGAGGAAAATTCATTAATTACAAATATCAGCTGTTGTGCAAGAGCGGACAAATTAGCAAGTAAAAACGAGTGTTAAGAAAATGCGAGAGCATCACACTCGGTGGACGGAAAAGTGGCGTTGAAGGTTAGAGCGTGGGAGGAGTGCTGGGTGGCCCCGGTGTTACCAACTGGCCCGGTTCAGCCCGCTCTGTTCAGCTCACAGTTGCCAAATGCACTTTGATTTTTCTTGTGAAGATAATGATAACGCAGTAGAATAAAGGCTTCCTGTAATAAATGACTGGAGGAACTGGGGTGTTTCTTCTTTTCGGGCCGTTCTTTGCCCTTCACTTTCTCTCGCCGCTCCGACCGTCTGTGTCATGTGTGACCTCCAAGCGCAAAACTGACTCTGAGATTCCTCCAAGGAAAATCCATCTCAAGAATAAAATGCAGATGCAGACAACATTCTAACCCCTCCCATGTTCCCCATCATAGCCGAGCATATTATCATTGTCTGAGGCAGCTCAGGACCGAGGCAGGGTGTCATGCCAAAGCCTGGCTTTTATGAGGGGTTTTATATTCATTTGATGATCCTGCGGGCCTCTGTTTCCTGAGTGGATTATCCGTATATGCCGGTGCTGAGCCCTTTTTATATTCAGCGCCGCGGCAGAGTCAATAAGGTCCATTCTGCATACAATATTCAAGATTATACAAGACAGACAGCATAATTCACACTCAATCAGAATACAAATGACTGCAGACTGGGAGCAACGCATTCAAAAACAAACACAGCTGATTCTCAGTGCCGGCACCGCCACCTTAGCACATTCGCTCAGACCGGGCTTTCTGTGAGGCCGAACCTGCAGGGAAATCTTTACCTCTGCTTGGTATGGAGTCCTTGTTTTTCAAGGTCACGCTCTAAAATAATGCAGGTTCTAAAGTGGGGAATAATGTGGGCATGAAGGGGACTGCGCGCTTCCTTTTTCCTCCGCTCGCTTGTGTGTGCTCACATGAGCGTCGTCCCAGTGATGTGCAGAGTCCATCAGTCATGCTGTTAATTGCATTAATGTGTTATGAACTGCTTCCACCTCCAGCAACCATAAGAATTGCTCTCCATGGGATGGATCGTGAGATGAGAGAGGATTATCAGGTGGTCATTCAAGCCAAAGACATGGGCGGTCACATGGGGGGCTTGTCTGGAACGACGACCGTCAGCATCTCACTCAAAGACATCAATGACAATCCACCAAAGTTCTCTAAAAGTAAGTAACATCCCAAATCGAATGAAGACTGCTGCTCTAAATGAGTATTCCTCTGATTAGTCATAATTGGGAAAAATAAATGTTATTTTGTAAATTTCATCAGACGCGCTCCTCGGAAGCTAATTCCTCCAACTGTGTAACGTCTAATGATGATGCACTACTGTAATATGCCGCCATAATTGTGTTTCATTTGATCAAAGTTTCCTTTAAGCCAGAAAGCGCCGTGTCTGTTGCTCCTCAGGTTTGTATGAGTTTGTGATCCCCGAAGACCTGCCGATCGGGAAAGAGGGTGGCAAGGTGAAAGCCAACGATCGGGACACGGGCGACAACGGCAAGTCGACGTACAGCATCATCGAGGGAGACGACCAGGGCGTCTTTGAGATCATCACAAACACAACGACACAAGAAGGGATTCTGCAAGTCAGGAAAGTAAGAGCGGGATTCTCTTCTGTTGCAGCGAGCGTCAATTTACCCCCCATCAAATATATTAATATATATTCTATTGCTGCCAATACGCGTAAGTCAGTCGAGTGTAAAGATTGATGTTCATCTCCCTCTTCTGTACTACTGCTAGTGATTTCTTTTTCATATATATGCTTTTAGAGAAGGCAGTACTCAGCAGCATGCATCAAATATTAAAGACCGAGGCCTGCCCCCTGAGTAGCTCCGAGGCTAAAGGAACACGTTTTTAATACACTTCTAAAACCTGCTTTTATTTTATTCAGAAAGATCTATGAAAGAAGAAAAATAACAAATATCAGGAATAAGTTTAAATGTAACATTAAACACGTTTTTGCCAGAAATAAAAAAAAACTGTGTGCGGACGGGCGCTATTTGGAAAAGATTTCAAACTCAGAGGTCTGAGTCGATGCTCTTATTTTGGCGTTCCAGTCAGTTTAGCTGCAACTCTCTTAGCTCGAGGTAAGCTGCTAGGTGTTGTAAATTTGTTCTGCCTACATTCAGACTTTCACTCTTGCTGGCATCGTCAGCATAAGAGCAGATGGACTGAACGCAGAGCTGCGGAGCTCCAGTCGCTCCCCAGAACAACTTCAGTTAATGGCCTCGGCGCTCGCAGGGTTTCACAGAAGACGAGACAATGCTCATTTGTTAATGGAGATATTTCTGGATGTACGTCATTGAGGAGAATCTGTCATTAAACTCAACCTTTCAGCGTGAGGGGGGTGCAGGCGGGTTACAATGCAAGTGTAAGTACAGCACATAAGACTTTGCTGCTGCTGATGGAAAAAGATTTTAAGAATCTCAGCAATTTTCAGCACGATACCTTTCTAGCTATGCAGCATGCATATTCCCTCCAGGTTCAGACCTTGAGAAGTTTGATCCTGGATGTCATTGCTTGCCTGTAAACCCTGAGAGCACCCACTCCCGTTTTATACAGAAGTACGCTAAATTTACATTTGAAAACTACAGTGCATTTTAATAACACCGTAAGCTGCAGGCAAATCTGGATGCAGCCGTATCTCAAGCACATCTGTGGAAAATCAAAGAGATTTCAGCAATGCTGCATTTCATTTATATATATATCTGTATATGTATTCAAAGACTCTCTGCTCAGTGTGTTTACGTGGACTCAATCATGCACGTGATTGATGGACGGCGTTGTTAAGTCTTAAGTCATGGTTGGTTCAGTGTCTGCTGAGCACTATACATCATTCCAATGTGCAATGCCATTGTGTTGTGATGTAAAATGACATTACCCCAAGGACATGTGGTGTGACTTTGTCAAAGTGTGAACAATGAACTGTGTGGGGGTGGAATGTATAAGAGCTGAGGCAATCTGCTGGGACTGCAATTCACTGCCACTAAAGAAAACATCAGCGCTGCAGAACAAACTTGACACAAAGTCATAAAATCTCTAACTGTTGACAAAGCAAATGTCAGACGTGTTAGTCTTTTAGGCAACCTCCACTTCCGTGTCCCACAGAGACGCTCACTCTTCCCGTGTCTGCGCCCCTGAGTTTGCTGCCTCCATCGCCGAAGCGAGCGGATGATAATGTGCGCGGAAAGTAGCGAGACATTTGCACACTCACTGTTTTCACATCCCCGCGGATGGCAGCGAGTTGCAGCGGTTTGCCGTCACCACTTCCATCCACCAACTCAAGTGGCCGATTAAACCTTCAATGGGACTCCCCCCCCCCAAAAAAAACATCCAGCCTCCGTCAACACGTGAGCAAGTCTACCAACTCCCATCTAGAATTATAATTATTAAAGATCCTTTCCGGCAAGGTTGACTCAGATTGATCTGAGGCCAGGGGAGAGATTCTTTTCTGTTTGCGTTTTAAGCTTTTTATCTGCCAGCCCCCCGGGCCTGTCGAGGGACGTTAGCGAGATGCTGAGCTTTCACCCCTGCAGCCAGCGCTGAACTTTGAAGTCTCTAAATGGCCCGTGCATACATACTGATTTGATGCTTCAATGAGACAGAAGAGCGACACGGTGGTGTTGTTGGGGGGCGGGGGGCACGGCAGCGGAGATGGTGCTAACGCTGATGTGCTGTGTGTGCCTTTCTGTGGTCTGTTTGAAATATGTGCAGCGATGCGATTACGACACGTTTGGTGGGAAGGTTTGAGAATATCCGCGGACTATGCAAACGTAATGGCAGCTCGGCTCTGTGTAACGGCACCACCACGCATACTAATGAGAGCCAGAGCCACGCCACGTCAGAGCTCGTTTAGTCAACTGCTTATTATAGGCTTTCTATTCTCATTCCACACGCTGGCTATTAAACCGTTTTAAAATAGAAGTTTGCACAGATGCTTTATTTGATTTTGCAATTTATATTTAAAAAAAATGTATTTAAATTTAACAAGTGTAATTAAAGAAGCTGTTTACAACTGTGTTTTGCTTAAAGTGGATTTGCTGTGATTAAATATGCCTCCAAAGCCTCCCTCTCCCCCTTTGCTGTTAGGACACTGGAAACAAATGTAATGAGTTGTTTGTACATAATATCACGTGGGAATTAGACTGAAATATTTTAATAAGGCACAAAGCCATCTGAGCAAATTTAGTGAGGAACTTTAATGTAAAAAATTGGCATATTTAAACCAAGTTTACTTTGTTCTCAGACTGCTGGCTTCCTTCCAGAGTTTTCAAAAGCCTTCAGCTTTCAGGCCCCTCTGTGATGACCCCCGCTCCCAGTTTGGATCCAGGAGGCAGACCCCCCCCCCCCCCCCTTT
>VUQK01010913.1:19719-42161 GCA_015106715.1 Bujurquina vittata | reverse complement strand
CTCTGTGTTAGCCCAGGGTGTACTGTGCCTTTTGACCTAGCTGGGAGGGAGGACGGGATGAATGGATGAGTACACAATGATGTTCTCCGTTCAGTTTCTATTAATGAAGTTATAGGAGTAGTGATGCTGACCTGCTGTAAGTTTGCAAACTGTATAAGAACTGTTTCGCAGTGCAAACTGCTGGCCTGGCCACAGGGAGTCATTGAGGCTGAGTGTTTTGCTTTGACAGGTGAAAAGGAGAATCTGGGGATTAAAAGTTACTGCTGTGTCTAGTAGATAACCCACTGTAGCTGCTGAGCCACAGCTGATACTGGAGTTGGCTTCAAAATTAATTCAGTAATGCAATTATGCACAGAGGAGGTGCCTATGTGGCTGCTGTAAAATACAAAAACAAACAAATTACTAAAAAGCAACTTAAGAATCAATTTGTGCCCCCCGAAAATCTCCCATTTGCATCCAGAATTAAGAAAAAAATGGTTATCTGATTTGTCAGGTAATGACTTGTGCTAATTACCCGACGCACCAAATTAGGAGAGAGAATAAAAATCAACCAATCTTTAATCCAAAGTAAGCCAAGGTCTTGAACATTGATGACTCAGGGTAAACAATCCAACTCTGGAGCAGGTAAAGGACAAAGTCAAAACAATACAAAACATCACACACAAGGGTATCAATGGGAAAGACTTAATACAATGAATAAAAAAAAGAACACAGAAAAATGAACCAGCTGCTAATGAATGAAACCTGCCCATAATGGCTTCCTGAAGGCCAAACAGTCCTGATCCCCAAGAACCCCCAGAAGGGAACGGTCCCATCCAGCTACCGGCTTCAGTACAGTATGCAAGCTCCCAAGAACGGCTAAGGTAAACAGGCACATGGCTCAATACATGAGTGGGCCCCAGAAAGGAATTAGAAGAAACACCAAAGGAGCAAAACACGAGCTACTGGCAGCTAGAGCAGTCACTCAAGACTGTAAGACTAGACTGACCAACCAGTGCACTGCCTGGATTGATTATAAGAAAGCCTGTGACTCAGTTCCACACACATACGGATCCTGGACTGCTGAGAACTATACAAGATCAACAGGATCAGAAGACAAAACTAGAGGCCAACTTCAAGCTAGTTGCACAAGTCACGGTCAAGCCAGATCATTACCGCAGCAGCCACCTCCTCTACATGGATGAGCTATGATCCTGTGGGACTTCCAGATATAAAAAGACAAGCAGGTGACAGCTAACCATACAGACACAATAGCGGTGGACAAGCAGAGGAAGAAGCCTGTAGTGACAGATGTAGCAATACTAAATGATGGCAACATTGGGATGAAGGAACATGAGGAGCTTGAGGGCTGAGAGAACAACTGGAGAGAATGCGGAAGGTGACTGTAACAGTGGTCCCCGTGGTAACTGGAACAGTCTGGTTTACCTTTTAAGGATATGGCTTTATGACAAAATGTAGAGGTACAAGAAAAAACTTTATTTTTTTATTGCTATTAACAATCATGTAGAAAATATGAGGACTCCCTGGAGATGATCCTTAAGCATGAGAAGCAAGGAGCCTCGTATGCAGATGTCGCTTTCAATGTTTATAGATTGAAACATAAACAGATGAGAAAGTCAACAGGCCAGGCTTAGGGTAGAGGAAGGAGTTAAAAGGCTCACCTTTCATCTCAGGTTAAATGAAGCCTTTTGATGTATGTTTTTTAGTGAAACAAGTCACAATGATACCTGAGTGAGTTCCCTTCATGAAACCGGGCTCTGGTTCTACACAGACCTGCTGTTCTAGTGGGAGGCAAACATGGGGAATTCTCAAAAGTCCATCTGTCTCTTCTGACCTGTTTGGATTTCTGCAGGAAGTTCAGGCAGCGAATATAGGTGTGACTGTACTATGATATTAATGAGTTTTGTAGAAAGACCCTATTCAAAATAGGCCCTGAAAAAAAGAGAGGAGAAAAAAAAACATGGCCCCACTGGAATTTCACTGGAGCTTGCATCCTGCCTGCTTCGGAGCGATGGAAGAAGTGGAATCGAATTATAAACGGCGCACTTATATTCTGTTTGAGTTGCTGAAACCCAAAACATCACACAACAAATGCCTCAGTACCAGCCCCCAACCCCCTTTTCTTCTTCTTTTTTTCGCAGCTGAAATAACATTTTCTCCCATAACCGGAAATAAAAACCTGAAATGAAAGTCAGAACAGAAGATATAGAAAATAGACATAGACAAATAGAAGTGCCCAGAGGCACTTTTACAGACTCCAGCTTTAGACAAGCCTATCATTAAGGTTTGGTTTACTGGGACAAGTGTGGCTTTTTAAGCCAGGAGGCTTCGTATGACACAGGACTGCAGAAGACTGAATCTGTGTTGGGAAATGACAGTGGCCTCAGCCTGGTTGCTGGCACTAAAATTATACTGCTGGGGATGGTTAAGGACTGGCTTTGGGGACATATATATATATATATATATATGTAAAGTTAATTATTGTATATGCTCAAAGAAAAATATAGCAGGCCATAGCTTGCTACTAATTTTCTGTCTCTTGGATATTAGGCTTTCAATAACAAGACCTCGTACTGCAAAATGTTGATTAAAGGGTTGTATTTGTATAGTTGTTTCACATTGTGGAAATATAATTCTTATTTTTTTGTTTGTTTTTAAAGGAAAAGTTTATCCCAAAATGAAATGTTCATGTTTAACCTCTGGCCTGTGGTTCTGTTTATCTATCAGGATTCTGCAGCTAGAGATGTCTGCCTTCGATTGAATATAATGGAACAACATGGAACTTGCCTTATGGTGCTCAAATTCATTTGAAAAACTCTCTTTTCAGAAATGATGACCTGGTTAATCAAAAAAACAAAAAACAAAACACAAGGCAAGTGACAACCGGTTAAATTATTTTAGTGAGCAGGCAAACTGCTTTTTTTGTTGATCAATTTGATAAAAACGTACCTATTTATATTGCCCTTAAAGCCCTTTGTATCTAAGCCTTACGAACTGGATCTGCAGCATGCATTGCACACATACAACCACCAGAGGTAGCATTGTTCCTCTGCAGACCCATCGCTCTTTAACACTGCATGAACATTTGCAGTCTGGTGTGTGTTGAGGAATATCAAAGATGGGCTGGAGCAGAGTTGTCTGTCAGTCTGTCTTTCTGAGTAATTTCTCTGCAGAGATGTTATTGTGGCTGTTTGTTTTTGAGCTTTCAGTCAACAGGTGTGCCAAAATGCACATGCACATACACACACACACACACACACACACACGCTTGGTTTTGGCGATGCTGCCGATTTAATGGTCAACAAAAGACACACTTCCACCTCTGCCTAAGAGTTTGTGCCTTTTTTACGTTGTGGTGTGGGCGGCCAGTGGCCACAGTCACCAAAGTCTGTCTCAGAGCCATCATTTACCTGGATCCAGGAAAAATGAAAGACAGTAAGAAGCAGTGGGAGGGTGTTTGTTGGGCTAAAAATGAGAAGCCAAGAAAGGAGGGGTGCAACAACACTGACAAAATTAGTATGCATGAAAGAAGGGAGCAAAATGAAATGAACGAAATTGCATTTAATTAGAAATGCCGGGATGGAGGGATTAAAGGGGCAAGATTAACAAAGCAAGAAGATAACCAGATAAGACACAAAAGTGATAAAGACCACAAGACAGGCAGGACTGTAGCCTTCTCCTCCTCCTCTACACCTTGATGAAACTACCCATGAATCCAGCTTTTGTGATGTAACAGTGTATTGACCCTTGGAGGCGCCCCTACCAAAAGAGAGTATTTACTTGAACACGCAAGGACCTCTGAGTGCTTCACAGCCTCCTGTGCTCTAAGAGGACCAGCATTTGTTGACTGCCACTGGAAATGGCACTGGAATGGCTCCCTCCTTCCTGCAGAAATAACAGAGGCGCATAGAGACTGCATTCAGCGTAAGTATAAGTCAGTCCGGCTGCAGTCAGTCACGTGTGCCTGAGCTGCAGATTAACATGGCTCTGTGTGCAGTGGGAGTCCGGTTAAGCTCAAGCAAGTTACGGACTCTGAGAGACTGTTTGTTTGGAAGAGAATCACACTGTCTGTCATTAGCGTGGACACTGTTATCACATAAAGGCCTCCTTAACTTTAGATAGCGTATCATCATCACATAAAGGATCCTACTGAGAGCTGATGTCATGTCTCGAAATATCCCAGAGGTTAGGCAGGCCTCATGAGATCAGGAGATGATAATGTTCTTACAAAAAAAAAAGCTGTGAAAATCAAAAAAGATGTAGACCAAATGTCAAATTTTTTAACCTCTTATCAGTTACCATTTCAATTGTTTAACCTTGTGTTGAATCAATAGCATTTAAAGAGAGGGCAGTAAGGATGCTGTTTTGGCGTGGAGCCTAGATGCAGGATGTTGCTTAAGAAATTCACTTGAAGCTGCTGTTGGATATCTTAAATGGCATTAAATATCAAATTTTGAGGCAAACTGCATCAATTTTTGTCAAGATTTTCCCCCGAAGGCCAGTGACAGTTTGAGGAGTTGTTCCAGAGATGATGAGTATATACACTAGTTAGGCTTATCTGTTTGTTTGAAAATTAACAGAATCGAGAAAAGGTGACTCACTTGAAGGATGTGCCTGGCCTTATCGCAAAGTCTCAGTTTAGCATGACATTAACCCAGCGTATGAGATTTCTAGGATCTAAAAATGGGGCCACATCCCAGAAATGTTTGTGAGGCCCAGCATCACCCTTTAAAAGACCAAGAGTAAGTAATTTTTTTTAAAAAAAGAAGCAAGTTCAGACGCATGCTGCATTACATCACAATGTACAGACTTAAAGACACATCATCATCACCATCATCACATTGAGCAGAAATCTTCTCACGAGTTGTTCACTTGATGAGAGAGTGGAAACCAACAGAAACTTACAGTAAAGACGATATGAGGCAAGACAGTGGGAATGTGCAATAAAAGCACTTACAGTTACAGTGATGTTATGGAACAAGCCCCTTCTTTGTGTCCAAGAAAGGCAGTTATTCATACTGTGTCGTAATTATTTCCTAAATCGTGTGGAGGTAACGCTTGCCTCCAACTTTGGATCTGATTTCATGGTAAAGTTTTGCAAATGTTCATTTCAACAGTTTAACACTTACAAAGTCTTAAAACGAGTCAACAAGAAAGAAAATTGCGCCTTTTGAATTTGTTGTTGGCTTTGGGGTTTTATGCCATAATGTTTTCACTAAACAAAACTCACACAAACTCTGACAATCCCTCTTCAGTTATCAGGCATGGCTCAGTAAAATATTTGGAAAAACTGATGGTATTTTTCTGAGCGCTCGCTGCTGCTTTCAGTTCATTACTGCTTGATTTTAAAGGCTCTTCCCTGTGTCCCTTTTCCCACCCTCGTCAGTGTCCTTTGAGTTCACCATGTGTGTTTTAACCCATTCTCCAGTGTGTGCACTTAGTCTGTTTCACCCTTTGTTTGATCATTGTTGCAGCTTCCACCCATTCCTGAGACTGTTGCCTTGTATGTCAGCTTGTTTCCAGAGTTTGGGTTCTTTTGAACCCTGTTTGGACTTTTGGTTTTCAAAAAAAATCCATAAAACTATCAGAAATTAAGTCAACCAATAATCAAAACATAGATCTACACTTTTAAAAGACAACTAAAGGTTGTACCTACCATTGGCTTGGAACATGTATGAAAGGTAAAAGTGAATTCACCAATATTGGTGGAGAATAATCCGGAGACCTGTTACAGATGACCTGAGTTTTGACCTTTGAGGTTGAGCTGGTTGGTAGCTGGTTACTAGTATGTCAGAGAGACACTGAGGCTGAAGTAGGGCCTTAAAAAATACGCATGACAATTTAAAACAAGTTTGACAAATATGCAAAGGGGCAAATGTTTTTTCATGGCATTTCACTGTCTGGAATCACTGAAAGTATATAAAATGTCATGCCTGTCCATCTGGCAGATGTGATGCTTGCTTCACTTTACTTAACATACATTTTGAGTTGCTGGATTCAGGAGTCCTGTTCCAAAGTTCAATACAAGTTACAGGGAAAGCCTGGGAATGACCAAAGTCTGCATGAGTTTGAATACATATTTTATTGCAAACCATTCAACAGTCATTCTGATATTTTGTATTAATCTGAACCAAAGAGGTGGACCTCCTGACCGGCCATGCTCCAGCCTTTGCACCACAGTATGTTTTTGTCATTCTGGCACATATCTGTATTTTAAAAGCACTATTAACTATTCACTGAATGACACTAACCTGGGAAAGCACATTCTAAATGATTTCAATGCAGTTTCAGGTTTCATGGTACAATGGACTGTGACATTTACTTAGAAATCCCTCTTTATTGTGTCACTTTGGGCACCACAGCCACTTTACAGGGCACTAAAGTGCCAAATGAGCAGGGAAAGGTTGACAAATGACCATATAAATTCAAGAAAATTCCAGCTTGTTGTAGGATGTTTTCTTGTTTTTTTGTTTTCCAGTACTTTTCTGGCACTTGATCAAATCACTGCAGTTCACATGGCCCTGATTTTGATGGGAAACACACTTCTTTTTATATAGTGCACAGTCACAATTAAAGGTCATTAAGTTCAAGCAGAGACATGTTTATGGGATAGGGTGGCTTCCCTAATATTTCAGTCTACATGGAAGGTGGAACTTGTGTCAAGATGATGTGACATAAGTGAGGAAGTGAAAAGCAGAAGGCAAAGTTTCTCTCACCAAAATGCCCCTTCTAAAAGCATATTCTCAATAATTGGTGTGGTCTTCACCCCACCACTGTGGGATATGTGGCTTGGCTTGCTTCAGTATAGAGGACCAAATGTAAAAACTTACAGTCCCTGTACAGCTAAAAAGTACATCTACTGTATCAAACAAACTCTGTAATAATATTTAATAATAGTTTAAGGATATTTAAAAGGCTTTTGAAGCTGACTTTTAAGAATAACATTTCTCTTCTGGCATTTCTTTGCTCGTAACCCCAAAACTTCTGCAGCAGATGGCTGACACGCCCTAACTTTAATTTAGCTTTAAGTCGCGTCATGTTAAAAGGGAGTTCTTCCTCCCCACCATCGGCCACAGGGGGTTCTCGAATCAATGGAGTTCTCTTTCTAATAATGTTGGGCTATTGTATTGCCGCATATAAATATAATTGAATTAAAAAAATATGCTTAAAAATGTAAGTTATCATTTAGCTAAGCTTTGTGATGCCTGTGGAAAAGGGATGGGAAAAACAGTGAAGGCATCGGGTCAAACTGACACTGTGAAGTTATAATCCATAACAGCTTTTTCACACAAGCACCAATCTTTACAAAATATTACCCAGCGGAGGCACACGTGAGAATGCAGATGACCAGCTCTGCTGAATCAGACATTAAAGAGTCTTTGCCCTCCCAGCTCCCAAGTGCAAACTCTGTGTAATGCGCTGATGTAGGAACAGAGGTAATAGTGTGGGCGTCATGTGTGCTACCTCCTGCACACTCTATCTGGGCAGCAACCTCGCTTTAGCCAGGCAGAATATTTCCAGTAGTGAAAACACAGCTGAAAGAATCAGGATCTTCTGCTGTGTGTTGCATGTGGGAAAAAGCAACAAAGTCCCAACCTGATAGTCCAATTCACATGAGAAAGCAGCTAAGAAGAAATAATCATGAACTGACTTGTGCTTTTCTGAATGAGACATGTCCTCCTTTATTTGCTCTGATTAGAATAAAGCAGCTCAATCCTTTTCCAATAAGAAATCCAAACTCTTCATGCAAAAATTCAGACCTGAAACTACAAGAATGAGTGAAGCCAGAAAAACACAGTATAACAAGCTTTTTTAAAGTGTCTATTTCTACTTTTTTACATCATATAAGCCTTCACATTGCTTGCCAGAGGAAATGAAATGTTTATTGTATAGCCCTCAGGGCTTTTTGCAGAGAAAGTTTTGGTGGACTTAAAGAAAGGATAAAGCCTTTCCCCTCTCCTCTCCAAACTTGGCTTTCTCCTGTGACATGTGAGAGGCAGGACGTAGAGGTGGGGTCACAGATACAGCACAGTTAATATTGGCAGCACAGTCAGGGCTCTGCATCCTGCATGAGCCTTGACCCACACTCTCCGCTGGACATGACTAAACTAGGTCCATTTGCCCTAATAAGACCTTTAACACACCTGTGACAGCCCTGAAGCATGCAAATCCTCATGACCTCGGTGGCAGATGGCTTTAGTTTTGGAAGGATGGATCCTACATCTGTTCAGTCACTCATTTTCCCTGGAGAGTTTGATAAATGAAGATTTATCAAAACCCGATGATGCAGATAGATTTGAAAATAAATGCATGTAATTGGTGCCAATGAAGAAGGTTGACCTGAGGGCTTGTTTTGCTACAGGAAATCCAATTCATATTTCTCAATAGCAGATTTGAAAAATAAATACATAAATAATACAGTTTTCTTATCTGTAAATCTTGAGATATTCTAGAGATGTTATTGATGAAAAGCCCAGTGCTTCAGGCTAAGAGGGGTACAGTAAGCCACATATTGCTGTGTAAGGACACTGGGCTCCAAGTTAGGGACTTTTTAATAAGAAGGAGCATTCGATTTGGCCACGCTAATAGTGATGGCTTGTGTCACGGTCCGGAAGAGGAAGTCATCTCACTGGTGTGGACAGGACACAGGGTCATATGGCCCCATTACTCGTGTCTATAGGAAAAATTCTCCAATTTCCTGCAGTCATTGCAGCCGCAGTGAGTCGGATAATATCCAGCTATCAGAACCATCTGAAAGTGATTCCCAGGCACAGGCACTGGCCTCTAAAAGTTTTGCTTTACAGGAAAGTTTCAAGGTTGACACACATGCACAAAAATGCAAAGTGTTATGTGTAATCCAGCTTTAGAGAAGTGTACACACACTTATGCCAGCCTGCTACACGCACACACATGCACACAGTCATAACCAGGTATCCAGTCATTGTGCCAAGTCCTTAGTTTGCATGTTATATATTGCTCGTTAATCCATACCAAAACCAAAGTATAAAAATGGCAGCGGTTTAAATCAGTCTGTATACTAGACAATTTCTCAGCTTCTTAGCTAACTGCCTGTTAAGAGCACAGACCGCAGAGTGGTCTCTATCCTCCAATCTACAGTGGGGGGAAATAATTATTTGAAACCCTGCTGAATTTGTAAGTTTGCTCCCTTACAAAGATTTAGAGTCCTAATTTTTATGGTTGTTTTATTTTAATGAAGAAAGACAGAAAATGAACCAAATTTTCAGAAAAAAAACACATTACATAAAAGTTAAAAGTTGATTTGAATGAAATAAGTATTTGATCCCCAAGCAAAACATTACTTAGTACTTGGTGGCAGGGGCGCAGCTCTATTCTTTGTGAGCTGTATGCAGACACATTTTTTTCATTCCGCCATGTTGGACGTAAACGTTCTACCATTTTGTCACTGTTAAAATGAACATTCTGCCAAGTTTCCACTTTAGACGTAAACATTGTACAATGTAGGTTGACATGAACATTCTGCCCGGTTGCCATGGTGGATGTGAACATTTTTATCCTTCTCCCGCTTCTGTTTTGTCCCCCAGAGAGCTTTCTTTTTTGCGTCTCCAATTCTAGCTACCTGTCAGCTCAGATGGTAGCAAGAGTCAACGATTCAAATGAAAACCATTGCGATCGAGCATGCTCTCAAAAGCCCGCGCTGGAGCACCTTTTGTGTGTGTGGGTGTGTGTGTGCGGTTGTGCATAGGGGGGGAGCGACAGGAAAAGGGGAGGTGAAGGAGCACAGGGGCACCTAATCAGAGTCATGCCTCTGTTATTGATCATATCATATATGCACAGCTGTTAAATACAGAAAATGCCAACTATAGAAATAATTTTCCTGCATCACTTTGGCTCTTTACAGAAACTCTCTAAATCCTTTCATTTTCTTGGCTGCTGACTGGCAACTCAAAGATTCAGCTCTCTCCAAAGATTTTCTATAGGATTGAGGTCTGGAGACTGGCTAGGCCACTCCATGACCTTAATGTGCTTCTTCTTTATTTGTTGCCTTGGCAGGATGTTTTAGGTCATTGTCATGCTGGAAAACCCATCCATGGCCCATCTTCAGTGTTCTGGCTGAGGGAAGGAGGGTCTCATCCTGCGGTACATGACCCCATCCATTGGCCCCTCAATGGGGTAAAGTCATCATGTGCTCTTAGAAAAACAGTCCCAAAACAAAATGTTTCCACCTCCGTGCTTGACTGCAGCATTTCTCCTCCTCCAAACACGGTGGGTCAAGTTGATGCCAAAGAGCTCCTTCTTGAGCAGGGGGAGCTTGCAGGTGTGGCAAGATTTCAGATTTCCATTACAGCGTAGTGTGTTACCAATGATATTCTTGGTGTCCATTGTCACAGTTGCCTTCAGATTTTTGGCACATATTCTGTCTCTCTCCATTAAAATGAAACTACCATAAAAATTAGAGACTGTTCATTATTTAGTAGGTGAGCAAACTTACAAGTTCAGCAGGGTATCAAATAATAATTCCCCTCACTTTAAGTCTCACAAAGAAAGCAAACATCAGCATGTTCCTTAAAATCTGCTGGTCTATATAGGGTATACATCAGAGAAATGTTTATATTAAGTCTGCCTCTTCTGAGGAAACCAGTTCAGGTATGAAAAAGGGAGGATCTGCTGAAAAATTTGGGATAGTAGTATACGTGTGTACTTGCCTTTCTTATGGTGGGGGTGCATGAATCTGTTTATGCAGCCACATTGTGGGGACTCAATTTCCTCTTGACAGCTGTAAGCAACTCCTTATGATGTAAATCGTAAGATCTTAACAGTGTAAGGACGTGGTTTATGGTTTGCACATGTCAATATGAAATGAACTGAGTGTAATCACCCCTGAACTAATAAAAATACCAATCTGTCCATGTGTGTTTGTGTACAGAGAGGAAGGTGGGAGTGAGGCAAGTCGTAGAGCAGTAGCAAAAAAATCAAAGTGAAAGACCATCTGTTCAGAGGGATCTGGGGGTCTGAGGGAACAACAGTTCCTTACCCCTTTTGAAATATGTTGGAATGATGGAGACCTACAAGTTATGCCCAAACCAAATCTCTGGTCCCTAGTGATTAGTACCGGCCTACTCTGATTATCAAAAACATGCTGTATAGTGTATCAATTTTTATTACATTTACAATTTGTATTAATATATTTCTATTCCTGTATATTTGTGTTTAACCTTAACAGCTAACCTTAACACCTTTTCATTGGAGTAGTATCAGGAAGGAGACAGCGAGGATGATGGGACAGAAACACTGAGCCTGGTGTAGGACACAGATCCATGGGGGGAGAGGACTCAGCATCATAATGACCAAGCCAAATATTTGTCTAGTTCATATTTTGAGAGCATAATGAAGTCCTTTTACAGAAGGCATCACTGGAATCTGGACACTGATTTCATGCCAGAGAGAGCAGGTTTCACTAGGCCCTGCTGTTTCTACTTAGGCTACCCTGGTCTCTGGTGGCCCAATCCAAATTCAATACAGAACCTTGTGTCCAGAATAAGAATGAATTATGGTCCTGTTTTACAGATGATAAGTACTGAATCGGAAATTGGAGCTGGATTTAATCAGAAAATGAATTGCACATTGAGGTGGGATTTCATTACAGAGTGAATTGAATAAAAACTTGCTTTGAATTTAAATTAAGGGCTTTTCCAACTCTACAAGCTGTCAGGGTCTAATATTTATGAAGGGAGGAGCTTGAAATGTGGAATTTCACAGTGTCCAATTGAGCCATACACGTATCTAAAATCCTGCATACCTGTGCACGCACTTACAGTAGCTACAGTATATTTTTTATGCGTATACCCAGGTGTGGACTAACTTATTTGCACTTGCTCCAAAAACTGCGTTAGGAATGAAAACAGGAAATTGCTTTGCTGCTAATCCTACTGCTCCCTTTCCACATATTGCCAGATATCTCTTTTTCATGTTAGCAAGTGTTTGCTACAGAAAACTGTTGGAGATGGGGCAACAAACATTGTTTTTCACTTTTTAAAAAGCCCTCCCTAGATTTATCTTTGACTGAAAATTACAACACGTACCCACAGAACCTTTTTTTCTTAAGTGCACAAAATGCATTTTTATGGCAACAATCAAATGAAAAATTGTCATTTGTATTGTTTTCAGCACGTTGTTTATCTGCCTGCTCCTCACCTTGACTGTTTTGTACTAACACAAGCTAAACGCTCACTGCACCCTACCTGCATAAAACAAATATGAAAACAGACAGGTGGACTTGCTGGTGAACATAGTGGAGCCATACCTTGCATATAAAGGCCTGCTTTGGAGCCAGAGGTAACTATATTTGAATTAGAGGGTGAAGTGCTAATTTATACCTAATAGCCTTTAGCTAGGGAGATCAGAAATGTTTTTCTGTACTGGGCTGGAAACATGGTTATTTCTGTTTAGGCGTGTTTCAGAAGAGAACCTGTGATGGACTGTGGGGATAGACTTGCTTTATGCGATAGCCTCAAGTGGCCATTTGAGGTAGTGCAAGCTTTGGCAACACTCACGCAGGTTATCTCTTGAGTGGAGAATTTAACAGTTTAAAACTACACATCTTTCTAAGGAACAGGTATGTTAAATAAACAAAAGTATATTATTGGACTCGGATTATTCAGGTGGCCAGGAAAAAGCCAGAGCAATGATAATATTTCTGAAACTGCTAGAAGCACAAAGAAGACTGATGGCTAAAAACTTTACAACTTAAAGGACCAGTGTGTAGGATCTAGGCTCCACAATTGATTGTGAATCATTGAACGAGCACTTGATATCTAAGGAAAGAGCCCTATTCCACTGACTTCCACCGTACTGTGGTGTCATGTTCTCACAGCAGACCAGAATCCATCCATCCATTCATTTTCTGTTGCTTATTCTTGTCCAGGTTGCGGGGGCAGCAGTCTAATCGGAGATGCCCACATCTCCCTCCCAGTATCCTCCTCCAACTTTTTTGGGGTCGACCCTGAGGTGTTCCCAGGTTATCCGAGATATATAATCTTTCCAGCAGGTGCTCTGTCTGCCTCAGGGTCTCCCAAGCCTGAATCCCTGTACCTAGGAAGTACACACAAGGCAACTTTATTAGATGCCCAGACTACCTCAACTGGGTCCTTTCAATCTGGAGTTTCTCTCCAATGACCGAACTCCTTGCCCTCTCAGGTAGAGCCTAGTCACCCTTGAAGGAGCTCTTTGCCACCCCATGTATCTGCAGTTTCATTCTTTCAGTCACTAACTAGACACTGGCCCAGAATGGACAAATTAAGCTCTAAGCTCCGAAGAGGGCCTTTTTCCAAAGGGTATTCAATTGCTTGCAATCTCAGCCTCACAGTTGGATGCCACTGAAACCTATACCCTACAGTGGTTTTTTTTAAAAGGTAAATATACTGTAGGTTGTTTCCTCTGTCCTCAAGTGGCCCAAAGTATCTGTTATTAAAAGTTAAAGATCTCAGATTTCAACATGAAATTGGCAATGAATGAATTCTACATATGAATAAAAACAAAATAAGAAACCATGACATATCCTTTAGGGAGACAGTGGCACTTTTTATGATACATTTTTCGAGTCGTTTTCGACTTTACTATTGTCTTCCTTTCTATTTAGATGCTGATTCAGGCCGCTGTGTGATAGTGAACCTTGTCTCTGGAGTGATAAAGTTGCAAGCGCTCCACCACCCCCAAACAGAGAGGACAGCGTGAAAAGCATTGTGTTAGACTGAATGTATGTCATTCTAGCTTATAGAGAAGTCTAAACTTTAGCACAAATTACAGTAAGAAAATTGCAAATACTGCAGAAATGAGTCTAAAAACAGCACATAGTGTGGAAACGTCCTCCATCTTTCACACTTTAACAAGTGTAGATCTATGTGGTGTTGACACTCCAGGCTAGCCAAGCCTGGGAGCCTGCCCCCTAAAGAGCTCGTCTCCCCCAGCAGGTTATTCTGGTGTTATTATGAGAACTCAACATGCTCATTATGGTTGCGGCACTGTTTTCAGGGTGGCTGTCAACACTGGTGTGCCAACACTGGAAATGCTTGTGGTGAAGGACTGACAGGGACAGAGAGAGAAAGAGAGACACGGATCAAGGAGAGCGAAACAGGGAGATGATTTAGCAGTCTAAAGTGAAGAAGATAGATGCGTTAGCGTGGGTCGACGGTGACAGATTAAACGGGAAAGACAAAGAGAAGGGGAACAAGCAATATAAAGGAGCCAAAATGGGACTGAGGAGGACAGGAAAATCACAGCTGAGAGAGGAGCTTGTTTGACCACTTGCCACCTCCCAGTGCATCACCAAACCATTCCTACACAGGAAGGAGACAGAACCAGGAACACAAACAAGTGGATACAACCACCTGTAAAGGAAAAACACAAACCACAGAGACACTCCACACACACGCACACACATTCACATGAGCATTCTCATACACACACATTCCTCTTATGAACAGCCTTCTTGTGTGCAGGGGAACTGAGAGAGACAGCACTGTCTGCTAAACGCCACCAACTCCATAACCTCTGCCACTGCCCGCCATAAAAAACACACCTACACTGAGGTAGCTGTCTTTACAGTCTAATTATTTGTTGGGTGACAACAGGTTGTATAAATGCTCTGAACATTATTGTTATTTACCCAGCATCTTATCCATGTGCTTTTAATTTCTTGCATTCGCTAATACATTGTGACAAATCCAGTAAAGTTTTTATGTATAATCTGACATGCGTGGATTACATAAGTGTTCGGTCAACTGAATTGTACGCATGCTACTTATGAAAAACAGCAAGAGCTTTCGGATGAAGATAAATCATGAAAATCACGTAGACACCCAACCAAACCCAGCACCTAATTTTCTTAGCCTTTGGCCTGCTGTATTGACTTTTTGTATCTACAGTATAGCTCACTGTAAACACTGATATCCAAATAGGCTGTGCTGCTGTTTCCCTTGCCGTGCATCAAAGAACAGTCTTGTGTCCTCACTAGGCCCAGGCTGCAATTTGGGCTCAAGGCGTGGCCCGGCACCCATTGGGCTGTGTCCGCCCTGCGTACCAGTAATGACCCCTTCCCTATGGGGAGCGTTTGATCTGGGCTGCTTGTGTGCTTCAGCGAGACCTATTTCTGGAGCGTGGGGGGGATAAAGGGAGCTTTCAGACGTGGTGCCAATGACCATAATTAAGCAGCTTTAAGGGGTGGCAGTGAGCGCGCTAGCAAGTACAGAGTTTGTAATTTGAAAGAAGGGGGCAGCGTCGCTGTGGCTCATTGGAAGTGCATGGGAGGGTTGGGTGGCACCCAGTTCTGAAACACAAGGCACGGTGTGTAAAAGGGACTGCAAAGAGGATGTTAATGACTTGCATCCATTAGCACCCACCCCTGAGGCTAGCTCACCAACAGCTTATGGCTAAAATGAGGGAAGATCACCAGTGCTTAAACATAGCAGCCAGCTTCACCCTCACAGAGTGTCATTCAAGGTGACCTTTTTAACTGGTCAGTCAGCTCTAAAAGTACGACACTGACATCTTTACTCTGTAGCCTCCTCAGCTAAACGTTCATCCACCAACGCTGCTCTGAGCAGCATTCATCCGAGCCCGCGGTTTGCTGTAACACCAATTTATAATGTTTGGATCCATTCATTCTGATTTTAGAATTTAAGTTGGTCTTTCAGCGATAAGATCAGAAATTATCCAAATATTCCCTTCAAATTGATTTAATTACAAGCAAAACAAGCCTGCTAAAAAAGTATTATTTGGAGAATCAACTTATATGATGGGATGAGGCCCAAGGGCTGCAGTGTTTCTCAGAAATGAACAAATACACCCAAATACAAAAACAGTAGAACAAAAACACTTTTTGTTGCTTAGCAGAGTCTTGTAGCCACGCAGAAATCTTTGGACGTATTTGTGAGAATTCCTTTGTATTTTCGCCTCAGCTCCTATAAATTGGACGTGGATTATCTCTCAGGATAATCCACAGACTTTGCTGTGAACTGTTTTCAATGGCAGCACCTTCTACTGAAGGAAATGTGTTTCTTGGAGTCATTCTCTTTTGAACAGTTTTGAAAGGAACTTAAAATATCATGTCAAATGTTCATGTACTTGTTAATGAAACACCTCAAACAGATAGCAGGTGGTAATTACTGGCTCATGGTGCCTGTAGGGTGGTCTTTGTCCAGCCATATCCTTGATCAGGCCGTGACCCCTGTTAAGGTAATGGGAGCTCATCCAGGTGCTTCTCCATTAACACATCTCTCACACTACGGGCAAAACCAGTATAAATACACACATCTCGTATGTGAATTTAAAAAAAAAAACAGCTCTGCAATCTGGCCCAATCTTGCCAGTTCAGCTGAATAAGAAAGAGATTTTTCCATCCAATGACTATTATCAACACCTTAAATATAATTTTATATTTATTTCTCAGTGGTTAATCATATCGCATTCAAAATTCCCCCTTACATTTTCCCTGTTTTTACTCCTAAGGGAGTTATGACACACTTCCCAAGTTTGCAGTCACAGACCTCTCATTTGCTGTTACTTGGGAAAATCCAAAGCTTGTTCATTTCCATTTTTCCATGCATTGGAGGACAACGTGATGGATAAATGAAAATATTTACGCAGTAGCTGTAGGCGCCCCTTTCTGGCACTTTCTAGTGAAGTGCTGCCTGTCCTGTCACCGTGCTTCATTCATATGGTTAACCGGCGCTTTGGATTTGGGGTAAGATCCTTGTGGCCACCCCCTGAGAAGGCGTGTAGTTGCTCGATGCAACCGCTGGGCTTGTAACTTGACACCTGGCCGTGCGGTGCATTTGCCATCGCTTTACCCACAGAAAGCCTATTTAAAAAGGAAAGGGATGAGTCCAACGCTCCTGACTCCGTAACCCCATTTCAAAAGAACCCAGCCTTCTCTCTGGCCGCGCGTCCCTCCAATCTGGATCGGCATAAATGAATGAAACACAAGGGAATATCGACAGACAACCGCACAGGAAAACTCTCTGTCAAAGCAGCCTGTCAGGAGGAATTTATACTGGACTTGACAGGCAATTCAACATGAGTTTTTTCCTCTGGAACTTCATCTCAAGCTTGTCAAATGCGTAAAGCGGCGACCGGTGTCTTTTTTTGCCCCCCTTGCAAAGGAGTCACGCTGTGATTAAAGGATCAGGTTTTTGACTGCCAGGACAAATGAATACAAATGAATTTAGGCACCCGAAGGAGAGATTGCAGAACCTCTCATCTAGACACAAAGTAAGCGACATTTGTTATCACTGTTTTATTTAAATTCATTTCATGTGTTTTTGTGAAGAGAGAATATTCAAAAGGTAAGTCTGATGGGGACTGAACTACAGTTCTGGACAGTGTTATTCCCACTTTATCTGGTATCTCATCTGGATGCTTCCATGTGCGTACCTGATGATGTGCCGGCTGGCTGTTGTCCAGCTCACAGTGCAGGAATGATGTCCACATGGGGACTGAGTTTCTGAATGAGGTCTGTTTGGACCGAGGGTGTAATTTACCATTTGCACGGAATGCCAAACAAATTAATTTGTGCGCGTATTTCTACCCCCCCTCATCAATTTTGAGATTATCCGGTTCATTCGGACACAGTTTGTGTAGGTTGTGTTTAATATTCGCACAAATCCTACTGTTGTTGTGATTGTTGCTGAAAGAAACGCAGTTTATTGAAGTGATTCAAAGTTTTTTGGCAATTCTACTCAGGTTGCCTGCTGGAGCTTTGCCAAATAGTGTTTACCAAAACGAATCATCGGACAAAGTGAGAAAATTAGGGAATCAGAATGATTCCCTAAAGTTCCCATAAAGTTTCATGAGAGATCCATCAGCATCCACCAGACCGTCTATTAGATTTTGTAGGGATGCTTTTCATGTTTTTCCGGTTACGCGTTCTCCACATGGTGCTTTTACGCAGACTAAATGAAGGGCGATTTTCTTTAAGGTTAAAAACTTTTTTCTTCTTCTTTTTTTAACAAGCACGCCTAAATGATTCCATACGCTGCTACGATCGCTTTAATTTAGTTAATAAAACATCTGCAACAGAGATGAGCTTTACTAGAATGTGATATAAATTACAGATTGTTTTTGTGGACGTGTTTACAGCATAGGTCTCCACAGAGAGTAAATGCACACTGCAACACAGTGGCTACATTGATGACTTTTTAGTGGAGTTCATGCAGCAGCCTGTTGTTTCAACTCACGCTGAAAAGCCATTCACTGATCCATTTATTTTGTTTTTAATTATTATTATTATTCACTTGCACACGCAGGCGCGATTCTAGCTTTAGGCTGCAAGTTGACGTTACTGCGTGATGAACAGCTGGTTTATTTAGCAGATTATTGGCGAGACAGCAGTCATACAGTCATTAAGGGAGTAGGAAAGTCCGGACAGTAGACCCATCGTCTGCTCGTTTTTCATTAAAACATCTTGGTTGTGTCAGTTTATCGCACCTACCTGTCGTGCGTAAAGAAAAATTGCTTTCAAAAGGTTTGCCTCCACACAGTGTTAGTCACGACTCCACAGCGCTGCAACTACATTATTATTTGCTCATGTGCGTGGACCGTGATAAAGCAGTGTGTCTGCTTACGAGGTGTCAGCTGCAAAGAGCGTCATTCTCTGTGCGTCCACTTGGTGTCGCCCTATGTGTCCCAGTCTATTCACATGTAATCATGCCTTAGAAATGCATGATTTTTATCCCCAAAAAACAAAGGTTGCTTTTTAAAATGATTGACTCGTGACTGGTTGATTGAAGTATTGATTAAAAATAGTCACCTCCAAATCCTGTTTCACCAGCTCTGGGCTTGGATACTCTGATGTGGAGTATTTGACAAATACTCTGAAGTGACTTATTAGTTGACTGCAGAGAGAAAAGTGGATTGACACTCCTCCTCCTCCTCATCATCATCAGCCCCTGTTAGTGTCAGCTCATCTGCAGGAATTTTCCACTGTATGTGAGTGTGTGTTTGTGGTCAGGGGGAAGGATCACCTTTGGGAAATCCTTAAAGGGAATCAATGAGAAGCCAACATTGTAAATAGAAATGGAAACAACACTGGCCTTTCTGTGTTATTCATTTCTCTTTTTCCCCCCTCTTTATTGTCTCTTTGTGCCTGAAGTCTGTAGATTAATGATACAGATTCTATAATGAGACATACCTTTTCAGTAACTTTGCCACATGGGGCTTTGTGCAAACATTGTAACAGATATTCAGATACTCGCTCACTGACTTGTTCTTTCCATCAGTTTATTGCTCTGTCAAATTGTTGATCCCTTACACCATTAGTTTCCTTGGCTTTGATGTTTGAGAGCCAATCAGATTTGTGGGCTAATTGCTTTTTAATCAGATGATAAAGATGCTATCAGCAGTGCATGGCAGTGTTCTTCCCCACTCTGTGCTGTGACTTCAGTGGATCACAGCATAGTTAGGCACTTAGGAGGAGGGATTGCTTTGGTCTGTATTTTGTCCACTCAGCTTAGCGAAGAATCCCCTCAGGGAGTCATGTCATAGCTCCCTGCGGCAGTATATAAACCACACCAGACAGGGGCAGTGTACAGATGTCAGCTCTTTTGATTTAAATATCCACTGCGTACAAATCTCCTTCAGTGCAACCACCTTCAAATGCTCCACGGAAGAGAAATTCTAACCTGCCACATACATTTCAACCCCACCCCCTCCATTAAAATATAAACAAGCTACTGAGAACTTTTAATGTAAAACGCCAAAGAAAACAACGCTGTTTCCTAGGAAAGTCGATCCAGTTTCCACAGCTGTAAACGGCCTGAGGAGCAGAAGAAAAGTTGTTGGGGTTGCAGTAAAAATCTCAGTATTCATGACTCATTTTCAGAAAGCGGATCTCTCCTCCGCTGATAAGACACTGAGTCACACAGTTACACACACGGATGCGTGTGTGCGCACACACACACACACACACACACACACACACACACACACACACAAACACAAACACATCCTGAGTAACCACAGCCAGCTGTGTGTGGGGATGAATGTGATGAAGCTTTATTAGCAACTAGAGGATGGAAGGATAGGAGACATACTGTAGACACCACAAACATGCATGTGAGCACATCACTGCAGACGTGCATTCAGATGCACACACAGACACGCACACACCTGTAGATTATAATCATTCGGGCCAGCATAGGAAGCAGGCACTGGTTAATGCTGAGGCTGTAGAATTATTTTTAAAGAGAGGCAGACACACGTCCTTGTCTGGGATAGTGCAGATAGTCAGGCTTATGCAACAGTCGCTGTCTTTCCCACATTTATGCATTTGGAGCCCTGTTTGCCTACTGTGGCCCACCAGCCACAGATGTTATACACATTTCCTCCTCCAATGTGTGTGTCTGTCTGTGTATGTGTGTGTGAGAGAGAGACCATGTGTGCCTGGATGACCTCCAGCGGTAAACAGTGGTTCCCCTGCCTGTCACCAGATCCTAGCCCCCTACTGGGATCTCAGTCCACTTGCCAGTCAGTTCCTCTAAGTTATGCTGCACACCTGGATGTGGTGAAGACGTGGAGAGACTTTTGTGTGTTTATGTATATGCGTGCCTACGCATTTTTTTGGTTTTGGGAGTCTACTACAGTATTTTTGTCTCAGAAACCACAACTTGAAGCTATGCGTTTCTGTGTTTCAGAAAGAGAGGTGCTCTGAGATGTAAGTGGCTTAGCAGAGTCCTGCTCCCATTTGTTATTCACATGGCGGCTAGTTTGCATTCCTATTGTGAACAGTTTTGTCAATAAAGAGCATGTTATGGAATTCCTTTGAGTCAAATGCAAATAATTCCATTTATCAAAACCTCTTTTTTGACAGGGCTGAAACAGGTGTCTAATATATCCTTAAACAGAGATTTGGATTAATGGATGGATTTGTTATGCTGTAGTAAAGAAGCTTGCATTGCCATATTGTGAATATTCCCTTTGACTTGTTAGCCTGTTTGACCATCAGGATCTGACTACTGTATATGAATAGAGCACCTTTAGAAGCAATCTGATACTCAGCAGTCATCTTGCAACATCTCCAGGCAGTTATTTGGGGTTAACAAGGCCAAGCCCCTGCTTAAATGAATGGGGAATGAATCATACCATTAATGTTAATATATCCTGGCTTTATTTATGGTTCAATTCATAGTGCTAATATTATCAACATCTCCACCTTATGCGGAAAGTACATCTGATCAAATGCCAAGCTAACTGGTGTTATGGATACAGTGAAGAATAACTATGAGAAAATGACATTAAACGTTTAGGGGTTACACAGTTGTTTGTTCAGTGCCATGTGATTGTTGCCTCTCTCTGACATCCTTCCCTTCTCTTCCTCCAGGAGAGCCCTATTGCTCTGTACCATTTTATACTGTACTTGTTACCTGGGACTTACACAAGTACACTCTGAAGGTAAGAATTCACCACTCACCTCAATGCACTTCACTTTTTCACCTCTTTTGTTTGTGCTGAAAAAAACCCAAACTCTAAGACTTATTGGAGCACTGGGGAGATTTTACAGTTATTCTTTGCCTGTTTGGTCATTGGCCAAGCACATAAACACTTTGCTATGAGAATTGGGCCAGCCATTGCTATGGCAACAGGTGTTGAGTAAGCTTATTCCAAGGAGCAAGGGAGTGATCATCTCAAAGATCCAAAAATGACCATTAATCTAAAAAAAAAAAACAAAAAAAAAAAAAACTGTCAGTCAGATGTTAAAGTCACGGGTTTAGCTGAACAACTGTACAGCAGAAGACCCTTCTTAGCAAAGCATTTTTAAAGGCCACAACTGATATTTTTCACAGTCTGTAAAAATGCAAAGGGAAAATGTCACAATATGAAAGGTGTACTGGTATTATAAGTGCCTTCTGCACAGATCCTAAATCAAGAGCTCTCCTCGCCTGTGCAGAACATTTAATTCAGTCAAGTTAAATTCACTTTTAATCATGTTTTATTGATATAGCACCTGTTCACAAGCAAAATGCAACTTATCGTTTTGTCCTAATAAGCACTGAAAAGCAGACTGAATAGTTTGAGACTAGCGGATCAACGTAGTTAGTATTTAACAGCTATTTCAGAAAGAGAATGCAAATTGACTTTGATAAAGGAGAGTTGAGACTTTATATAATAATGTTTCTCCATAACTGCTGCTGGATGTAAAAAAAAGAAATAAATAGCAGTGCTTTGCTGACAGGCTTGCCTTGAACAGTGAACTCAAGTCAGTGTAGTGCTCACAATTCTGCATCCAGATGCAGATTTAATTGAAACTGTGTGGTATAGAGTTTCTTTTGGTACCATTTGGAGGTTTCCAGGAGTTATTGATCCAGTCCAGTGAATCCCCCCCCCCCCCCCCTTTAGTCCAACACCTTTTTTTTCCAAAAACCCCACAAAAAAAGAAAAAAAAAACTATGCAACAACAAAACAACTTATTA
>VUQK01010913.1:7163-19252 GCA_015106715.1 Bujurquina vittata | reverse complement strand
TCAGCCAGTGAAGAACTGGCTTGGCACACAGCTGTCTCAGTGCTGCCTAAGAGTTGTTTTGGAGCCCATACTCAAGGATTAAGTTGTATATTGAACATTGACATGATTTTATTGGGGAAAACTGCACATCAATAGTTTTGCTTTGTTTTTTTGTTTTTTTGGTCATTCATAACAGCACTGCAATGGAATAAATTTCAAAACTAAAATGTCAAAGGGGATCATCCAGATAATGATTAAGGTGCATACGATATGGCATGCAAACATCCAACTTTGCATGCCATCCCTCCCTTTCCACATCAGAATACTCTGCATCCAGCCCTCCATTCTTGCCTGTATGTCTCTGCAGAAACTTCTACCTAAAGGTAAATTACCAGAACAAAAGAAAAAATTGAGGAAAAAAAAAGTAGATAAACCCTATTTTTCCATGTTCTGTCTCTTATCAAAGCAGTAATCATGAGAGAGGCTTGATTTTCAGTTCTATACATATGCAGTAGTCTAACAAGTTATGATTCCAATCTGATATTCAGGGAATACATGCAATGTATTGCCGTGGTGATAACTGGGGATGATGAGGAAATATCACAAATGGCTGTAAACTAGCAGACCGTCCAGAAAAGGGATTACTTCAGTCTGAATCAGTGACTTCATCCTCTACAAGGGATACGATCAGAGACAAGAGCCTTGGACCATCTCTCTGTCCTATTTGACAGACTTGGCACGTTGCGAAACTATAAACTCGGCCATGTGTTAAACATGCATCTGTTCAGACACTTAGTATGCTTTATATCTGAGATCTCGTAGTTAATTTATGCCTCTGTAATAGAATAGGAGACAATGTACAGAACAGATAGAGGCAATGCCCCCCACCCACCCCCCCTTACTCCATCAGAGACCACACAGAGAGCAAAATACACTATATATTCAGTGTATTATTTCTGTTTTATTAAACTCTAATGGGTTAAAGCAAGGGGAGGTCTTATAACCTCATACGGAGCACGTAAAGAGCATAAAGAGCTGGCTGTATAGGAAAAGCAGCCACAGCATGGAAATATTCATTTCAGCCAGGTTTTTGTTGTTAGTCTTTATTGAAGAAAGAATTTGCACATGTCAAAGATTTCTAAACGTCTTTGTCTCTCAGCTCCAAAAAATTCTTTTAAACTTTCCGTGCAATTATATATTTCCGAAGTCGGAGGCCCAGCAGTTTAATAAAGCAAGCCTTGTATTATAGAAAGAAAAGCATGTCATTGAAGTCCTTACTGTCTATAGCTTACTAGTACAGCAGCTATTAGCACATCCCATCTGTCTTTCCCACTTTTTCTGGTATCTCATCAACATTGCTTTTCTATGGATTCTATACACATGTCCCCATTAGACAAGCCCCAGTGACCACAGGTCAGAGTGAGCCCACAGACAATATAAATGGTGAGGGGCCTAGGTCTGAGATCACAGGTCATGGAGAGAATGAGGGCTGGGACTACTGAGACTGAAACTCTGAAAAGAGAGTCAAAGTTGGCTGAAAGATTGGAAACTGTGTTCTGCCTCGAGCTGGGAGATGTTGAACTCACTTGTGGTTTCTGTGGCCATGTTCTGAATGTCCACACTGTATACTGATGAGAAGGACAGACACGATGGGAAAGAAGTTACATGATGATGCTGATGTCATTTGGTTCATTCCCTCACACATAGGCTTAAAAACAATGAGCCACAAAGAAATGTACTGATATCAGTAAAAAGCGGCTATTTCCAGTGTGTATACTTTAGCTGACAGTGCAGCATGCATGGCAATATGAGTAGAGATGAATAAAATTCTGCCACCAGATGTAAATGTAATAAATCAGTTCTGTCCCAACTGTGTGCCTCAAACAGGCATTTGCAACAAACGCATATTTGTCAGCATTACACAGTATCCAGTGACCCTGCTTTTGCTTTTTTGAGTGCATTAGCTTGATGGCTACTAAGAAAGGATTAGGTCCTTTAACCTGCTTCTGGGTTCCTGGTACTGGCAGTATGCTTTAGCCTTGACCCGCCTGCACTGAGTGCAATGCTTAATTGGTTTAACATTTTATTTTTTATGTCCATATTTCAATTCATTTTTTGCTCCATATAAACCAAAATTTCATTTGAAGTTTATCAAGTCTAGAGAAAAGAAAAAATTAGAATAATGGTACATATTCAGAGAGGTGTTTAGCTACAACCAACTTGAATTTCTTTATTGGAAATTTTCAAATGATTCTTGGTCTAACTTTTGACCTGTTAAAATCTGATCACATTATGCTGAGATAAATCTCTTTGCATTTTAGTTTTGCAGGGGTCAATGAGGTTTTGGATTATTAGCAAAGATCACAGATGCAATATTATATTTTCCCATGAGCTGCTTCTTTTAGAATGTGCAGTGCATGTGCAATGATTGCAGACACTTTAAGTGGTTCGGTGCATCGCAAAAGTCAGATATACTGGAGAAATGTGAATCTGCAAAACCATTGACATTTGAAGCAGACGTCTGTGCAGTACAGCAGCTAATGCTCACCAGTAGAGAAGAAAACAAGCTTGCTATATATTCTTCCATCATCATCATCATCATCCATCAGTTTTATGTCTGTCTGGACATAAAATTTATTTTGGCCTAAAGTTGACTAAAGTTGCTTGCATCCGCCTCCAGAAGCATGTAGGTGTCCTCAAAACCTGCTGAGTTCATTATTGTTTTGATTTTTTCCCGTTCTTTCTTATTGCCCAACTCTTCACCCCACAGTGTTTAAGCTGCAGTAACTGCTGTTCTGTGTCATTTGGAAAGTCAGTCTGACATGATGCATGGCCATAATCCTGCAGTCCCTGTTACAGCTGTATGTGTACATTGTTAGTTAATGTTGTATAGTTAGTTAATGCAAAATTTGGAGCGCAAGAATTTGGAGAGCAAATTCTTATAAAACAGCCCAAATGTCTTATTTAAATTATTTTTCACTACCATTAAACACATTATCTCCACAGATGAGTCATTTTAAGTAAATAGTCTGGGCACAAATGGCAATAAGTTTCAAGTTAGGCCAGATTTTCAGTGTGCTCTCTTCTAGGCCTAGAATGATGCTTTTTTTCCCTTTGTTGTTTATGCTGTCTTGCTCCTGATGGTTAGCAGGTACCAAAAAGATTAGATAATAATAAGAGTAAACTTCAGAAACAAGCCTGTCATAAATTCTGCATATCTAACATCCTTTTTCCTCCTCTACAGATGTGGACATTCTCCAAAAGTTGGGGCTTAAGGGAGAGAAGACATCACGCGCTGTACCAACAGGGGTCATTCCATTCAGATCGGGGATCATCCTCAACCAGCGGGCGCATGTTGAGGCTCCATTGCGCTCAGTCTTTCCTCCGGCCATCTGGCCTAACCTGGCACTAGTCCTGAGTGTACGCTCACACCGTGTCAACAGTGCTTTCCTCTTCACCTTGCTCTCAGACCACAAGAAGCTTCTTCTTGGTCTACAACTTGTACCGAGAAATCTGGTCCTACACACAGGGCCAAATACCTCTGTGGCACTGCCCTATGAGCCCCATGATGGCCAGTGGCACCAGCTGGCACTGGGAATTAATGGACAGAGAGTGACTCTATATGCCTCCTGCGGAGAGCAGAGTGTTCATGCAGACTTTGGGTGGGACAGTGAAGAGGGGCTGACTCCAGAGCTCCATGGCTCGCTACTGCTGGGGAGGACAAACCAGCAGCAAGCTTCAGCACACTTTGAAGGAGCCATTTGCCAGTTTGATTTGGTCCCTTCTGCACAGGCAGCTCACAACTATTGCAGGTACATTAAGAAACAGTGCAGGGAAGCTGACACATACAGGCCTAACCTTTCTCCATTGCTGCCTATTGTACCAAGAGAAAAAAACATCACAGCTACTGCGGCTACCCCTAAACGTGGTGGCCCAATAACCGCCAGAAAAACCACAGGGTTGAGCCTTGCCAAGAGTGTTGCTGCTGCAGCCTCAGCTGTCAGATATGTGGCCCCCACCCAAACAATTAAACCGAATCAAGGGACCATTCCTACACCCCTGCTGGGAACTGTGATACCAGTTACAGACCAGCTTGGTTTGGTTTCACCACCTCCCAAGGCCAGAACCATCACTGTCACAACGCCACTCAGGACAGGAGCAACACCTACGAAACCATCAACCCCAAGACCCTCCAATCCTAAAGCTTCAAATCAGAAACCTGCTAAACCCACTTCGTCAACACCCACTCCGTCAAAACCCACTCTGTCAAAACCCACGCCATCAAAACCCACTCCTCAAAACAGCAAAAAAAATACACATGTAGGACCAGACAATTCAAAGAAACCTACAATACCATCCACTACCAGCACCAAATCCTCCAAGACAAAGCCAGAGCCTGCGTTATTAGGTCAAGGTACAGTCCCAAAGAAACTACAACCCACCACAGCCAATAAAGCATCTCCCAAGCCTAAAGTTACATCATCCAAAGCCACTCCGTCCAAACCCAAATCAAATTCTGTGAAAGCTGTTCCTTCTGAACCAGAAATATCCAAGGTCAACCCCTCAAAATCATCAGTGCCCAAAACTACAACTGCTAAAACCTCTAAGCCATTTTCCAAAGTAATTACCAAACCAACAAAGCAAGCCATAACTACTAAATCTCCAGTCACTCCACGACCCACTAAGCCTTCATACAACCCAGTAACACAACCTGCTACTGATGGCTTCCAGAGCTGGGAGGTGCCACCTACACAGTTCTCCTTGCTGGCAGGATCTAAGGGAGAAAAAGGAGATGCAGGCCCGCCGGTAAGAACTTTTGGTCAACCTGAGTTGTTTAGTGTTTGTGTGCAAATGCTAGAAAAAAAGCACTGATCCTTTGCAAAATCAAGGTGTGCAAGCAGTGCACAGACTCTGTCTCATCTCTGTGCCGGCAGCTGCGGGTGGTGAGCTTACAACAGTAAAGTAATAAAGGTGAATCAAGCTTTTCTTTGAGCTCATCCAGTGGCAAAGAGACCACAGAGATATTTAAGTTTAATATAGAATCATCTCCTTTCAGAGGTTAAAAGCCCAGCTATATTTCTCTCTTCTTTTCACCTTATTCCATGCACAGAGCTTTCCAGACTGGGTGTGACGCATCAGGTCTGACACCTTGCCGTCTCTGCACCAGATTCCTCTTTCAGAGAGTTCTGGTGGAGGCTACATGGTCCTTTTTCAAAGGCAGGTCCAGGTCAAGGGTTAAAGCAGTCAGTAAACAAAAATTTTTTTTCAGAGTTTAGCTCTCTTTCAGTATCAGAATATGTGCTTGGCTCCACAAAGCAGAGAATACCTTTTTTAAATATCCAAGGCAATTTGTAGAGAAATCAACCATGTGTTGAGTTTCAGCTGTCGTAAGATATAAATAAGTGTCTGCACAATTCTTCAACTCCAAATGGGGTCAGAATAATCAGACCTCAATGTCTCTGTTAGTGTCTCCTGGGTGTGTTCTTACTTGTACCTGTGATTAAGTCATCTTAGTGTAAAGTGTGAGCAGGGCCTGGGTGTTTGATACGTGTGTCTTGCTTATTCTTTGCAGCAGCCTATCATTTGGTGCTGTAGACTGCAGAATACGGTGTGTCTAGGACTGGCTAATTTACCTCTGTAGTGATGTCCAGTAGATACTTTACTGTCATTAACGAGAACCAAGTTACTGCCATTTAGAAGCCAGGACCTGTAATTTTGATATGAAGTGCAGTAATTTACCATAGAAAATAAATTGTAGAAGGATCAGTAAGGGAAGTTTGAAGATTATTTACCAAAGGACTGTCTGGCACATCCACAAGTGCTGATACTGTGCTGGGGCTTATGCTAAATGTAGGTTAAGGTACGCTAAATGCAGGGTAGGTTGTGGTGGAGTTGTGGCCCAGAAGTACATTAAAGCCATAGAAATACTCTAGGCTTTATCTTAAAAGTGCATGAAAATGTGCATTTTGCCTGACTTAAATGCAGTTCTAGGACCGGGTGGGATATTATGAGACTGTAAGAATTATTTATTTTAAATGTGGATGCTTGCATATACCTATCCCAGCTGACATAGGGCAAGAGACCCCAGTAAGTGCATGTCTTTGGACTGTAGAAGGAAACCAGAATAACCCACGCAGACACAGGGAGAACATACAAACTCCACAGTGAGAGAGAGAGAGGGGCCTGGGCCAAGGTGGAATCAAACCCAGGCCTTCCAGATGGTATTCTAACTGTGAGGCAGCAGTGCTAACACCGCTGTGCTGCCCTAGCCCTAGAAATTCAGAGAGCAGAACAAATTGCCTTAGAGAAAAGAAATGTGGTAAGACTGACAGGTGCAAGGAGGAAAAGACAGTGGAGGAAATAAACATACCAGTGTTGGAATGGAAGGCTAAAGCAGGGGGGTATAAGTGTGAAGACACACAGTAGTGTATGTTGATGTTGACAGGTCTTAAGGCCACCATTGGGCACACCACCTGCAACACTAGGGATGGTCTCTACTAAGGAGGTCAGCTTGGAAGAGACTGTTCCATTGCAATTATAAATCTGAGAATAGACAGACACTGTGTGCAGGTAGTGGCTATTATTACAATAACCCTCAGAATCTGGCTTGTTTATGTAAAGACTGGGTTGTTGTTTTGTTTATTTAAATACTTTTTAAACCACTCTCTTGTCTCTTGAAGTTCTGCTTAGAATTGAAATAAGAAAATATCAGAGAGGGTACTCAGACACATCAGTGGCTGCAGGACAAAATATGTGAAATACGTTATATAGATGCTTTAGCACTAGATGCTTTAAAAACCAGAAGCCTACACGTTGGCCTGTTTTGCCAAAATAACCACTAGTGCTATGTTTTCCCTCACTTCTCCTTTTCCCTCCTTTTTGATTAAAAGAAAACAAACGAGCACGAGCCTGATAAAGACACACAGGGGCATTGAGTGGTGCAGGAAACGACCTGTTATTTCTAGTGTTTCTATGATTTCCTGCCACAAGAGCTCAAAACCTCTTGAGGGATAAGGGTGAACTCTCAACACCTTGAGATGGAATTATTTCAGAAGGAAAAGGTGTCACTTTTTACTCTGTGGACACAGTGCAAACTGTGTGACATGGACGAATCCACTGTGGATAAGAGTCTCAATGAGCTGCTGGTTTTGACAGCGCATGCTAGAAGATGTCACCGAATAAGTGGTGTATCAGTATACAACACTGAACAGATCATTTTTCTGCAGGGACTTCAAGGACCTCCAGGGAAGCCAGGCCTCCCAGGCAAGAGGGGTCCTCGGGTAAGTTTCTTTGGTCACCCTATGACACCCCCAACCACATCAAATAGATTTTTAATAGAAAGAATTCTGTCTTTACTAATGTAAACCTTTTAATAAGTGAGCCCTTACTTAGGTTTTTGACAGGTATCTTTGTGTGCGCGCGCGCGTGTGTGTGTCAATAACATCTCTGCAGAGAAATTACTCAGAAAGACGGATTGACAGACAACTCTACTCCAGCCCAAAAAGACATAGTTATGGACTCTTTTCTGCAGTTAAAATAATTACCTGCCAAGTCAGGCTCCCACATCACTTTAAATCCCTCCTATCAACCCGCTCAGACATGAATTTTCTTGTATACTCCCACACAATGTTTTCCTATGCAGGCAGATTGACCATTTTCAGCACGGGGATGCGAGTGCTGACCTCCCACCCCTTAGCATAAACAGGAAAGCTTCTATAAAGACAGCCTTTCAAAAGGCTGCCTGTGCCACAGGATGCCTAATAAAAGCACTGTAAACAGACAGAGAACACATGGCTCCACTGGACTTTCTACTCTTTACTGAAGTGTTGCAGCAGACTGCACCAACACTTCATAGAAATCCCATTCTGGGCTAATGAAAGACTTCTTTTTCCAAGGCAGTTAAATAAATCTAATCTTCTTACAGGAGTTCTCTTCCTCTGTTTTTCACTTTCCTTCCAATAAAAGCTAGTGATTCAGTCTGACATTTGTTTTTAACCACAATAGCTTTTGTCTATGTATATGTGTGTGTGTGTGTGTATATATATATATATATATATATATACACACACATATATATATATATGCTTACACATATATCAAGATAGTGAGAGAATTTCCTCCTTTGTTATTGCTATTAGCATGCTATTAGCATGCTGCATTGTCCCTGTACACGTTATCACATTGATATTAATGTTTAGCCTGTGGACAAATTGACAGAACTGCTGACATAATCTTGAACTTGGTTAGGCCTTTGACTACTTGTGTTACACTGTTAATTACAGGGCAAGCATTACAAATATCTGAAATGCATGAAAAATAAATGACTGACATTTTATGCACTGTCAGTAATTTCAAATCCATATGCTTATGTCTTTATATTTTTCTTTTTTAATATGTATAATATGTTTAATATGCATAATATGTACTTAGTGCTTGTATTCTTCAATGCCTACAAGACCCTTCAGCTAAAGTCTCAGCGATCCCCACCACCACTCCATATGTATAAAAAGCTCTTTGTCTGGCTCTAATTAAAGCTATTTAAGCCTCATCAGCACCTCCCATTCTGTCTTTAGTACCAGTTCCACCACATTGGTCCCTCTAGTGGGATTTCTTATGATCCAAATCAAACTTACCTGGAATAAATCCTAAAGTGGGTTTAAAAATCTAAGCAGAGAGCCATGTGAAGCTCGTCAAGCCAGGCATGAGTCTGAGTGGAAATATTTTTGCGCAAGAAAGCTGAAGCTTTTCTCCAAATACATTTACAAGGAAAGTTGTTAAAGACTCTTTGCGTGTCAATTTCTCTCAAGGACTCGTAAGCAGTGAATCAGTAAAATAAATACAAATGAACAGAAGGATCAGTCACAACAAAGTGATTTGAGCAGTAAAAATGCACTGCAGCTTAATCCTTCATCTCTGGTTGGATCCTGGGCTGGTCTGGACTACTAAGTTCTAAAGCGCCCTTGATGAAGCTTTAGCATGTGTCAAACTTCATTCTTCAGCAGTGACCCCTTACCATCATCACGGCTTAGATGTGGGCTTTGCCAGGCTCAATAAAACAGCAGTTAAACTGCTGGTGGCATTGTGAGTGGAAGTGGTCGGTTTGCAGAACGCAAACAATGAAAAGAGGTCCTTTCAATCAAAATGTACTTGTAAAGGCCATTGGTTTTGATTCCACTTTAACAGGGGTCACTTGCAAACACACTACCAGCGTCTGACTCTGATCTCAGTCATTTTGTTTAACCCGCACAGCAGTACCCGTGGGCACTCACATGGGCGTGTACACACGCAATAGCACTAGTCCCACACTGTGGAGTGCAGACATACTGTATGTGGGTGCGTTTATAGGCTCCCTATATAAAGAGTGAGACAGATTATGGAGCTTTCCTGTAAACAAAAGCATTTATCAAACTTAATTGCTGCTGCCGTGTGTGCGCTTAGAAGGACACACACACACACACACACACACATGCGAACGTGCACTCCATGCAAAGACATGCTGTGCAAATGCTTCCCTCTTGGCCAGATGTGTGTGTGGTTTTAATTTAGGAGGGGAAATTTATTTGTTGATCACTGAAATAATTGACTCCAAATCGGAATATATGGTGCAGGTTGTTTAGTCTTCAGGGTCACAGGTAGGTCTTTCTGTTTGAAAGTCTAGTCCTCCATGGCAGGGGCAAGGCCAGCTCTATGAGTTTTGACCTTCCGTAGCCTGGGATTACTGGAAGTCTGCATGATGACACACAGAGCGCCATTGAGCCCAAGAAGCTCCACCCATGAACCCTGACCTCTGATCGCACACATGTGAGTGCGAGATGCCATTTCTATGGCAACAGATGTGAGTGCAGAAGCTGTTGCTCAGCAGCAATGAATAGTCAGGCCAAACTTTTTCGAGTGTGTTTGTGGGTATATAATGACGGCGATGGTAGGAGGGTGTGAGTGGAAATGTGGATGCATCGTGAGCGCACAGGCCTATATCTATCTGAAGACCGAGGGTGTTTGTGTGTGTGTTCATCTGGAAACTGCTGTGAAAAAAGGGTCTTTGTGCGAGTGAAAATATCGCTGTCACCCATCTTTCCCCGTGTATTCCCTCCAAACCACTCTTCTGTCACTGAACAAATTTCTCCTCCCTGCTTCATCCGACATACAGACATAAAGGATAGGGACACGGAAAACTTTAAAGAACTTTCATATGAAAACACGTGCTCCTAATGTCAGGCTCTTTTGGTAACACCAGGCAACAGATCAGCTTTTCAAGGGTCTTTATAATCACTATAGTAAACTGTGTGCATGGGTCGCTCCTCTGGAACAACTTTGTAATAAGCTCCGGGACTATAAAAATCCCAGACCAATCCCCTTTGGGCACTTTTATATGTTTTTTATACTAGATTTTGAATGTTTTGGCATAAAAATTACATCTAGGCTGCCAATCGGAATTTCCAAACTTGTCATTCCCATTATTAGTTATTACAGTTATTGTTGTAAATACCTTAATGATACTTTGGGTTACTCGCCATTTCCTTTTTCATAAACTTTGGTCAGTGCATGATGCATTCAGCTTTAAAAACGTTGGCGCTGAAGCAATTTGTTCACCCCATCTGCTTCTGTTATTACAAGGTTTTAGTGTAATTTATGTGGCATTAAGCTGCAAATTCCACTCTTTTTTATACAGCAATGGCACGGCCTGTTTTCCGACTCCAACAAACAGTGAAATAACTTTAAGGACAACGTTTCTAGTGTCTGTGAATGCGCGTGTGCTTGGTGGGATCTTCAATTATGAAGACATCCAGCAGTTTCGCATGCTTTTTTGATCTGATGTTAGCTAATCAGACACTGCCCTGTCGGCTCTCATTTGGCACGGCATCATACAGAATCTCTTTTATCTTTAATATGGTGGCTGTATGTACATTTAGGGTCTCTTTTACGAGGTAGTGTTGAAAGTTAGACTATTTTTATGGCACAGCCCATCAAAGAGCTTGTCTAAAATATTCTGCATGTGAACGTAACCTTTTGGAGTGATGTCATGCATCTAGATTTAAGTATGCATAGTGTATGTCTTGGCTTTAATTTGTGCATATGTTGCTGGAAATTTTGTATATTTCAGCACAGATATTTATATGCAACATGGTACATGTAACCATATGATGAAACATTAGAAGCTACTGTTTAGGTTTTCAGCATTTTGTCTCCAAAGAGCTGGTATGAATTACACAGAGCTCACAGTACTATTACCGCAGGAACCACAGCAACGCCCTGTATTGCTGTTCAGAGGTTGGTGGCTTTTTATTTGATAGCCTTCAGCTTGTGTGTGCCCCACCCTGGACTTCTCTAATTAGACACCTGTTGTGAGGGAGAAGGAACACGACAAAGAGGCGAGAGCACAGCCCCAAATGTCGGTGCCAGCCCATGCCTACTAGTGTACTGACCAACCTGTGGTAAGCCACAGGGTTAATTTTGAATCATGTAATTCAAACATGTCTTGTTTGTTTAAGTTTATTTAGGGCACAACAGGGACCCTTAATGCAGTCTGGACAGACCAGCTCTCGAGGAATGCCAGCTGTATACAAACCGAAAATGAAAGGGGAAGCGTGTGGGAGGAAAAGAGGCGAGGTCTTTAAAACTTGAGAATGCCTGGAATGAGAATATTTCAGAGTGGCTCTATTATACTTTTTCTTATTTTCCATCATATGTATACTGTTACAATGGTGTATGCTCATCTTAAACACAGCTAAAGTTTCAAATATTGGGGTCAGCGTATGTACAAATAATGCATGTAAGCCAAACGCTCAGGCTTCAGAGTGCTCTAAATACTCAGTTTGGGATTTTCTTTATTTAATCAAGGCTCTCTGTACAATGTCAGAGAGAGGAGATATCTTTAACAAGGTTGCATGAGGCACAAGAGAAGCCCAAATGATGTTCTGTTTAGGTCTTCTTTTTGTGAGGGGCAACCAATCCGAAGAAAGTTGGCTTAAAGGCAGGGGAAGGGTTGTAAAATAGCTTGTTTCAGAGAAAGAATGGATTGAGTGGCTGTACAAAAGCCCAATACAAAATAGATAATGATTATTTTGACCTGCGGATCATGCAAAGTATACCAGGTCTTCTTTAAAAGCAAA